>LGRX02004962.1:0-62885 GCA_001247695.2 Cymbomonas tetramitiformis
TTCGGGTGTTGGATCCACAGGTAGGGACGGGTCCGCGACGGGAGGGGGCTGGATTTCGGAGGGGCTGGCGGCGACGGGCGTGGGGTTTTCGGGTGTTGGATTCAAAAGCATGGTTTTGAACCATGGTATGGGTCCAACCTCGACGGCAGGAGTTGCCGATTCGGTAAGGTTGTCGGCGTGGGGAGCGGGTACCTCGGAAGTTGTCAGATTCGCAGGTGAGAGCGACTCTGCGACGGCAGGGGCGGCGGTTTCAGAAGGGGGGGTGGCGGCGAGGGGTGCGGAGACTTCGGGGATTGGATCCACGTGCGGCGAGTCGACCGCGACGGGAAGGGGCGCGATCTCAGACGGGGTAACCGCTGAAGCCGGGGGTTGTGTATCGGACTCCAAAGCTGGCGTCGGAGCCTCGGTCTCGCCAGATGGGCCAGCCTGTGTCACGGTTCGGGATGTCCCTGAAGAGCCCACTCCCGTCGGGTTCTTGTGGGGTGTGTAGGTAGAAGGTGCCTGATATAAGATGCGCACACAATAATCACAAACACAATCACAGGAACCCCAAAAACTGCGGGAATACTATACAGATAGTAAGACGCGCACCTCAATCTTTTGCGCAGCCATGCACGCTGGGTCGCCACAGCAGCACACCTCCTCCAGGCCTCTCCATTCCAACTGCAGTAAAAGAACACGGGATGATTGATATTTCAAAACTAGGGGAAGAACACAATCGTGGGAAAACGCAAGCGAAGTAAACGCACCAGGCAGAAATTGTGATATTTCTTGCCACACGTCAGGCATCTGTGGCCTCCTTCTGGAGTAGGCCGTTCGCAGAAACGGCAAATTATGGCCTCGATAGGCACATGCGCTCCCTTGCTGGCGGGAGAAGGGCCTGCCTTCTTCTTTCCTGCTCCCGAGAAACCTGGTTAACTCAACTTTATCCGTAAAACTGTGATCAGGCAAAAGAACACAAGGGGAGCGTAAGATCGCTTACTTCCGGGAGGCAGTTGACTTTGCGAAAACTCCGGCGCGCGTGCAGGTTGCTGAGATTTCGGTTTGGCTAAGATCAACGCAGCCTTTCCAAGGCAATTCCCTCTGCCACAAGAGCCAGCGCCTGCTCGATTAGTTGGCTGCTTTTGTGCGCAACGCATGTGGAAACCGCGCTTGCATTGGAAGCAAGTTTGCGTGGAATACAACCCGCAAAATAGGCAGTTGTCGCGAGCGGGCTTTCCACAATTCTTGCACTCGTTCGGATACAGCGAGGGCGGGTGCGCGTTACAACTGTGGTGATAAAAATCGCTACACAGTTTGCACCTCAAGGTGGCTAACCAGGGATTCTTACAGGCGCTACAAGGTCCGGCCTTTCCTTGCTTGGCCATTGCTTTCAGCCCGTGGTGCGCGATACTTTCTTTTCGAGTGCTCGACATGTCACTTTTAAAGAGAGATCTGCAAGCCTTGGACATGTATGTCGTGCCTATAAGTTTAGCATAAAGCAGTTAACATTTAGCGGGTCCATCGACATCGTGAAGTCGACGGACCCGCTAAACTGCTTTGTGTGAGGATCATGGGCTCTTGTGTGTCGATCGGGGTGAAAATCCATTCGCTCCTGAACAACTGTGCGCGTTCGTCGATTATATCGGATCCCATAAGATCGACGCACTTCCAAAAACAATAGGTGTTTATGTCTGATATCGGACTTTCATAAAATGTGCGCATGCGTCGATCTGATCGGGTGATAAAAGATCGACGCACCCAAACAAATTCTTGCACTGGAATCCCAAACGAATAAGGCCACGTACGCTCATGCACATTTGTGCGCATTCGTCGATTAATCAGAATAATAGATCATCGACGCACGCGCACAAATGATTCGGGTATTGTTGTCGGTTGAGGACTTATGAAGTTCGTACGCTTTGCGCATGCGTCGATTAGATCGGGTGGCGGAAGATCGACGCACCCGAAACAATTGCCTCACTATAATCCCCGATGAATCGTGCCACACACGCACATACACATCTGTGCGCGTGCGTCGATTAATCTAAATGTTGGATGATCAATGCACGCGCTCAACTGTTGGACCATCCGGTGTCGCCTGTGGGCATGCTCATAATTGCTATGTTATTCACACCCTAGCTAACTTAGGGAAGTTCAAATATTCTGAAAGTAAGCAACATGGCACCGCGTAAGGCGCTTGAGGAAATTCTGCCATACCTTATTGCGATAGGAACCTTAGCGGAATGTATTCCTCAGGATAAATGGCCGCTTCCACCAGAATGCAACGCTGAAGTCGCAGAGCTGGAGGGCATGCTTACGCATGTCACGAAGATATGGACGAGCACTAGCACACGCGAGGGCGGAACGGCTGATCAGGAAAAAGCGCAAACTGGTAGAGCTGCTGATGGCAAAGGAAGCTTGGATCGCTTACATAGAGGAAATAGGCAGCACTGGTTGGGCCCTCTTGACAATCTCTTCTCGCGTCATCCCGAAAAGATTGCACCTACTTTGAGCGAGTTCGTGTCCAAGCAGTCCCCGGATGTTCAGCGCGATGTTGTTCAAGAACTGTGCGGCACAAATGCCGGGTTTGGTATGCTATTGATAGAAAATGTAAAGGAGGGATTCACCTGGTTAGCGCGTAGCGCCTCCAAGCTTCACGTGAATATGCGCATGGCCACTGCTGCAATGATCTGCGGGGAGAATTTTCGCGCGCACGGATTTTCTGTGACTTCCTCTGCGGAGCTGCTAGGAGTACACCGGCGTGTTGTGGAGAGTGCTTTACGAGGGCGCGAGGCGTTAAGTAGTGGTTGTACGGTGGGCCTTCAACCTGATGAGAACTCGGTACCCGATCTGGTGCGTGGGACGCGGAACACTTCTGAAAGCAAGGAACAGGTGCAGAATCTGGTTCGCGAGTACTGGCTCTCAAACACGAGGGTCAGTCCTTGCAAAAAGGACGTCGTCCTTGCGCGCGACTCTGCTGGAAAGCTTCTGCAGCCTAATCAGTTCGTCTCCAAGCAATGGTTGGAATCTTCACAAGTTTCTCTGTTTATGCGGTTCCAAGCAAGACACCCGGAAATTAAAATGAAGCAGCGAACATTCGAGGGTCTCAAGCCCAAGAATGTGGTACGTCTTCGCAGGCAGGACAACATAACTTGCACGTGCAGGTACCACGAAGACTTTCGGATGGTGCTTGGGGGCTTCAATCGGACAAGGGAGACCTTGCATTCTGGCTGTGCATGCAAGGAGGAGTGCTGTCCGCGCATTCCTTGGAGCACCGACTCTACAAGGAAGGTCATAGAGGGGACCGAAGAGGTTTGCGACATTGTTAAGGTGGGAACGTCAACGAGCCAGTTCGCCGAGAGTTTGCTTTGTCCCCGACCGGGAGACTCGCATAGGATTGAATGCCTGAAGGGGGAGTGTCCGGATTGCGGGGGTCTTGCTAATTTGCAATTGTGTGCAACGGAACTCACGTCTCAACGGCTTGTGGAATGGAAGTGTTATGAAAACCTAGCAACCGGTCACGTTACCGACGATGGGGAAGCGGTTAAGCGGTTGCAATTTGTGCACAAGAGAACTCCAGTAGGGGAACTGGTGTACAAGTTACAACAACTATTACTTGGGC
Organism: Cymbomonas tetramitiformis; assembly: GCA_001247695.2. Lineage (NCBI taxonomy): Eukaryota > Viridiplantae > Chlorophyta > Pyramimonadophyceae > Pyramimonadales > Pyramimonadaceae > Cymbomonas > Cymbomonas tetramitiformis. The sequence goes on from LGRX02004962.1 coordinate 3,605, forward strand.
ACGAACCTGGGAAGTCCAAGAACTGCGAATGCCGAGGGAGTTTTGTGCACAACACCGCGGTTGAAGGGAACCCGGGAACATGGGCGATTCGTGAACTTGATGGTTCCGGAACGTGCCCCTTCCTTCGCCCTTATGCCTACCATACTTTCATGGCGCTGCACCAACACCGGCACTATCGACAGTGTGTGGATAATCTACCGTTGGGGCATTGCTGTGTTGTCTTTGACTTTTCGGAGAATCACAAGTTGACCATTCCCCGCGCGGCACAAAGTATGCATTGGGTGCTAAAGCAGGCAACCATTTTGGTGTGTGTGCTATGGCGACACGCATCCTTGGAGGTTGATGGAGTGGAGAGCACCTCCGAAAATCCGGTGATAATCAAGGACTGTCTTTACTTTTTGAGCGATGACCGTGCGTGTGCACGACCACCACTTTGTTCGGTACATGCGGAAAACGATTATCGAGGACTACTTTGTGGGCCGGGGTTTGGCGAAACCGGTGTTCTTGCACGAGTGGGTTGATGGTAGTGGGTGCCAAAATAAGTGTGCGGCGGGTTTCGCGGATGTTGGGAAGAGTAAGGCGGAGTGGTACTTGGGTGTCCCTTGTCAAAGGAACTTTTTTGAGACGGCACACGCAAAAGGGGGACAAGATGCGGCGGGTGCACATGTGAAACACGCGGCGGCCACAGCCGTGATATCGGAGGGGGACGAGTTCTATGCAAACATAAATTGCGCGCCGGATTTGCACCGGTTCTGTGTTGCACGACTTTCCCGTCCGGCACCCACTACTTATATGAAGAGCAAGGTCACTTTCAATGCGCGGCACTTCTATCTTGTACCCGAAAGTCCCCTACACGAGGAGCCCGGGGGAATGCGCGCGGTTGACCGGACGGGTGAAGCGTATCAGGCGGTTGACGGCACGCTGCGTATGCACAGCGTTCGCGCGGGGGTTGGTGAAGGGCGCCTCCTATTTCGGGACCGCTCTTGCTATTGCGCCCATTGCTATGCGCAATGCACACACCCGGTGCCGGACTCCTCCCGGTGCTTGGAGAAATCTCATGTCGACTCTTGGAGGGAGGTGGAGTTGCGTGCGGCGTCGGGAGCGGAAGCGAGACAAGTGCGCATGATGGTGGAGCGGTATGCGACGGAGGTGAGTTTGGAGGTGCGGCGGGGAAGCGGTTTTGCGGTGCGGGTCGAAGGGGACGCCGCACATTCCTACTACTTGGTCAAGGCCTTGGCCTCAAGCATGCAAGTAGATTGTGAAATGCAAGAGGATGACTATGGTGTCACACACGGTCCTGGCTCCTGGGTGATCTCCGGTCGATACTTTGAATGGAAGGATGAGGGGGAACGGGACGCATACGTTTTGGACACCTCCAAGAAATGCCTCATTCCATGCGAGGCGGTGATAGCGACGGAGGTGCCCTTAATTCGGCAGGGTGCTGAATATTTCATATCGGATCGGACCCATCAGCGCCTGTTAGCGTTGGTATAGATATAAAAGTGATATAGACAAGATGTCCCCCTTATCGTTTGTATTACTGTATTGATATGTAGCAATAACCTCGGATTTGATTCCAACAATGTTTTGTATGTACCTTCATATGACATGAATTATTACACTCGCTTTCCCGAGTGCGCATATGCATTCTTGCACCTCTTTATCTCTTCGGGAGATCATAACCCACTCGGTTATTTCCATGTTGGAGAAATGTATATGATTCTTTGTAGAATTTGCATTATCATATTTGTATGGAATCCATATGCACATATAGCGATTTCATACATCCACGACGCGGTTCACATTCGGAACATTCGGAGAACGTCCCGATACCTTTAGACTACCTCTAATGCTCACCCAAGTGCCCGAAATCTCAAAGTTGAAAAAATAGTCAATTTGGAAATTAACGTTCTCAATGAGAATAACAAAAACGAATCGGTTTTCATAAATTATTGTCTACTTCACATTTAACGCGCATACGAAAGATTCGGAGAGACGTTTCCACCTCGGGTGGGCACCCAACTGCCCGAAATCTCAGAGTTGAAAAAATAGTCAATTTGGAATATGATATTGTCATACGAAATATGAAAAAATAAGTCATTATATATTCTTAAACCCTCTTTAAAAAAATTATGCGCCTCTACATACTTAAGCTTACCAACTAATTTTGCAACCCATCCCTTCGCGACACTGTCGGATCTTGTCGTCGAGGAAGTGGATGACAAGGCATGCCCGTGCTGCCATCGCCCAAATCGGACAGAGAGGCAGTTTTTCGTTTCATTGTTCTGTAATAAACTGAAAACTCTGGAATTTCATTTCTTTATTAGCGCCAGCAAAGGTCTGTGCAACAAAAGAAAACACTTTAATGGTAAAGAGAAGCTTGAACTTGACGTGCGGCGCGTGTGCTGCTCAACCAAAAATCCGAAGTGAAATTTTGAATCTTCACGGCTGGATCCCAGTTTCTGATTGGCGCATCGTCGCACCCTCCATGTCGCCTCGAATATAATTTCTCTGCCTTGCCTAGAGCGCGAGCTCTCGTCGTCGGGAATGACATCTATCTGACTATCATATCTTGTGTATAATTACTTTGAGCCCCCCGCCACCCAAATTATAATTTCTTCAGTCACCAGAACACGGTTTATTTTGGCTTAACTTTTCTCAAATTTTCTTACCTTTTCTTGTGTACAATTATTTCGAGTCCCCCGCCACCCACCAGAACACGGTTTGCACTCAACTTTTCTTATCTTTCGCTCTGGCGTACTCGCTCGCGTCCTCGTTGATACATCCACGGGCATTCTGAAGGCCAGCTGATGACCGAATTGTATAAAACATGACACGCGGTATAATTTTCACGGACTTGAGAAAAGATAAGAAAACTTAAGAAAAGTTAAGCAAACTTAAGCAAACTTAAGCGAAAACCTTGTTCTAGTGTATGGGATGTTCTTCCGGCCCATGCCCTACGGTGATGTGACCGCCCCGCGGGCCCATGCATGCTATGGACCTCCGTGTCAGTCTAGTGGTGTTCCCTGATACCCACAGTGCTTGCCACCTTCCCTTCTCCGACCACCCGGAGCAGGGACAGTGGCTGCTCCCGCACTATGTGGTCCCACAAGAGGACACGGTCGGTGCACCACCTGCCAGTGGCACCCTCAGCTTATGTCATATCTCCACTGACCTCGCCGAGCGCCTGTACCACACTGCGGCCCCTGACCTGCCTCTGCCGGGCGGGTACCGCCAGGCGTTGTCTATGCCTGATGGGGCACAGACAGTGGGAGGAGGCTATTACCGGTGGAGAGGTGCAGCCTCTGATTGACCAGGGTAAGATGGAGCCTGTCGAGGAGCTTCCGGCGGGTGAGATTCCCACCAACACAATAAATTATCAAACCCTGGAAGCCACGGGATGGTCTGCCGCCAGTCCAAATTCATAAAGCTCGGATTGCCATGACAGCCACGTGGCACGGGGGCTACACCCAGTCAGAGACTGCATGCACGTTAGCAGACCTGCCCACCTTCCGCCTTCTCTTCATCCTGTATATTATCTTTGCTGGTATGTATGGGGGTTGTGGTCTATCACTTTGACGTCAGTCAGGCCATTGTTCATGCCCGACTGGAGGTGCCGATATATGTGAGGTTCCCCTCTGGATATAACTATAAGGGCAGATATGGCTTTGCCAAGCTGCTCTATGCTCTCTACGGGCTACGGACAGCTGGGCCATCCTGGCAGAACCCGGCAAACGAATTCATGAAGTCCTTCACCTATCAGGGAATGCACTTCACCGTTCACCCAGTCCACATATTACCCGTGCCTCTATTATATTGTGACATCTGTGTTCGTGGCTTTTGTGGCGGTCTACGTGGATGACTTCGGGCCGACGTGTGATGATGACTTCCAGCAGGCTTTCTGGGCAGCTTTTCAGTCGGCATTCAAGAGTAAGAATCTTGGCCGTATGACAGCCGTTCTGCAGCTAGCTGTTGGCTATGATCGGTGGGGCATTGCACTGTTCCAAACCAGGCAGATCAAGGAACTCATGTCCAAGTTCAAACTTCCGGCCAAGACCTGTCACAACCCGATGGATGTGAACCTCATTATCCAGAAGCCGGAGCACCCTGATCTTGCCCTTGTCACTCCGTATCTCTCACTGCTTGGGTCCTTGTTGTGGATTGCACGGTGTACCAGACCTGGCATTTACTATGCAGTAATATATCTGGCACAGCTCTCTTCATGCCCCTCACCTCAGGCCTGGGAGGCACTCCACAGATTGGCTCAGTATCTGTACTTTACACGGCACTGCCACATCCGTTATGCTTACCCCAGTGCACCGCTTTCCGTGCTCACAATACAGGTATATTCGGATGCTGACCATGCTCGGGACAAAGTCAACGGATGCCTCTCCTACTCGGGAGGTAGTGTGTTCCTCAACGGCATGGTGCTTCATTGGGTGTGTGCCCGCCAGATCAATGCTGAGATGTCCTCCACTGGATCTGAGTATATATGTGGCTGCCTCTGTGGTTGGACAGCGGGCCATATCTGCCATCCATATGATCGTGGAGATGTTCGGTTATATCAGAAACACGCAGCAGGAGCCGGATGTGTCTGCACTGGTTCCGTCTACAGCTTTCCCTGCAGCTGACACTTCTTGGATGCCGAGGGCAGCTACCTTCTTCGGGAATCGTGCTATATATGGGTTCTGGTCAGATGGGCCCCGCCTCCCCGCTACACTATCAGGAGGCTGAGCCTCTCACTGACCGCAATCTCTTTGCTCTTCCTCATGCTGTGCCAGTACCGTTCGACGGCACAGGCTATGAGGACGGTCCGCGGGAGTATAATTCTCATCGGTCTAGCATGTATGGTTCCTCTGGACCCTTCATTCCCAGGCTGGAGCTGTCGGTTGCTGTCATGATTGACAACCAGGCGGCTTCCTCTATCCTGAGGAATGTCATGCTCTCCACCAAGATAAAGCATGTGTTGATCCGTTTTCACTGCTTTCGGGGGTGTGTGTGTACTGGGTACCTAGTGCCCATCTATATCAATACTTTACTCAACCTGGCTGATATCTTCACCAAGCCTCTTCCTGCCTGGGATCAAAGATAAGGTGCGGGTGATCATCAGTATGATCGAGTCCTTCATGGACGTGGTCCGCCCGCACCCCAGTGGTGCGGGTGATTCCTAGGTTCCCTGGTCCTCTGTCCGGCTGAGCTGCGGGCCTGTGGGCCGGCAGCGGTCGGGCATGGGGTCTTTCTGGTCTGACTGGATCGATGCTCTTTGACGTGGTGCCCGCCTGGACTGGACTTTGTGTTCGTGGACAGACTGGTACCTATGACCTGCCCTATGAGACCTCAGACACCGACAGCTCTACTCTGACCTTAAGCACATCTGACTGGATTCTGGCCTTTGGACTACATCCTGCACTTCTTTGACATCTTCTATGACATCGAGTCCTGGTTGACCATTGAGCTGAGCAGCATCGGATGAGAGTATCTCTCGGAGAGCGAGATCTGGCGGAGACCAGTTACTATTTTCATACCCCTGTGGCAGTCCACCTAGTTGGCAAGCGCATGCATATACTAGTACTTTAGCATTCGGTTTAGAGAGATCTGGAAGCTGTGATGGCGGCAGGTCGGCCCTTTGGTTGGTGTCGTTCTGATCCGTGGACGGGGACCTCTTAGTTTGCATTAGCTACCTGTTTCACATTCATGTGCCACCTCAGCCGAGGTGGTGTGCTGAGATTCAGTAGTTCAGTACCCTGTATGACGTATGACAGTGACAGCGATAGTACAGTGGCTTCCTACCTGTACTCAGTAGTTCGACTTCGGTAGCTTAGACTGTGACACACGGTATGATTGCCTAGTGACGGCCCCAGAGCTTAGATACTGTAGCCTGATACCCGATTGCCTCGCTCAAACCCTACGGCGTTCAGCGTTTTCACTGTGTCACTAGGACATTCTAGTAACAGGTCCGATGTCCCCTGGGATGGAAGGGTGCGTCGACCCGCATGAGCTTGCGAGCGAACTCGAGCAAGACCCGCATCCCATCCTGCAGGAAAGCCTGCGCAGAACCCTCCAACCAGTCCGCGATGCGGCACTGGACGGAAAGGGTGCACCAGCAACTCCAACGTCGAGAAAATGAGCTGGTTGCTCTCGGCACGCACTGTAACGGCGGCGTCGTCGAGGGTGAAGAGGGTGGCTAGCTGAACATCCTCGTCCACGAACGCCTCGTGCAGAGCGTCAACGATACGAGCGAATATCGTCGGCGCGTTCGCTTCGATGCCATGGAACCGTTCGTCTTTGCCTCCGAAACACTTCTTGGCGACGAATTTGGCGGACTTCTCGTCGAAACGGATACGAATCAGAGTCCGCACCGCTGCCACGAAAGTTAAGGCAGCGGTATTCGCTGCCGGCTGTGCATGTCAAGGTCCCATGGACCGGAAATATGGCACGGCTGTTATTGAACTGTAACAGCAACGTGAAAGTATGGGTGGGTATGAGTGCAGCAGTCTGGTAACTAGAAGTGCGTGCTTGAGCTCAATGCTCTTCATATACTCTAGTACTCTCACACATCTCATGCGTTACCACCATCGAGTTGTGAACTCGAGAGCACTAGGTGAACTTGACGCATCGGCCAGACAATATAGCCATTGATGCTCGCATGCTGTTCAGTGCATGCTTGAAGCGAAGACGCGTCTTGACAGAACACTTCAGTTCTTGAAGACTTGTCTTGCTTCGCCATCTCGATGCCATATACTTGGCCTCTCGATGACAGATGTCACTCACCTTAGGTGGATGCCAGACACACTGACTGTACATGTCATAGTCGGCCGTACTGACAGTACTTGACGACTGTATGTCATGACATGGCATGGCATGGCATGTCATGTCATGTCATGTCATGTCATGTCATGTCATGGCATGTCATGTCATGTCATGTCATGTCATGTCATGTCATGTCATATAATGACATACAGTCGTCGTCAAGTATTGTCAGTACGGTCGACTATGACATGTACAGTCAGTATCCGCGTGTTCGGTACTTGAGATAGTACCGAGCAAAACAATTAATTTTCAGGCATTGCACCCCTCGAAAGCATGGCATGTTTACACATGCAAAGTGGCGGTTGTCGTTGAAACCACCACAAAAAATACATCAAATGGGTCCTAAATGACTTTTCTACGATGCCATTTAGACCATATAACCGTATAGCATGGCCTACATGATGATAAGCTTCGGTACTTGAGATAGTACCGAACCACGAGGCAGTAGCCAAGAGGTCGGGCTCGTGTGCGTGCATGGGATCCACCGGCAGCACGACACCATCGTCGGACGCATCCGACTCGTCAGGGTAAACACGCGTGATTGCCGCCGGCGGTGGTGCCGGCGGTGCGTCCTCCGGACATGCGTGCAAGCGGCAGCCGAGATCCCGCTTGCCACACCACCCACTACTGTGAAGCCCCCCATGTGGGTGGCAGGTGGCAGTAGGGTAGGAAAGTCTTGCAACGCACCATCTTCCCGCTCCGGCTCGAGCCCGAAGGCACACGCCGAAACGCCGTCGAGCATCTCCGGCTTGCCCCCCGCCAGAAGGCAGAGTGCGTCGAATCTCTCGCCGTCGTGCTCGTCCATCGCCGCCTGGAACTGCTCCGCCAGTAAGTCGTTCTCGATGTCACCGAGGGAGAAGCTGTGAAAGCTTCCCCCAGCGCCGTGCTTTGCCGCCATTCGGACAGTCGCGGTGCCAGTGGCGCGCGTCGTCCTTCTTGCATGTAGAATTTCCGCAAAACGGGACGAAGTCGCCGCTGCCTTTGTGAAAGGCAACGCGCTTCTTCCCATGCGATTGCGACCAGTTCCCCCCAGCCGGGAGGTCACCAGCTGCAAACCGTACACCGGAGCCGCCTCCCCCGTTGCCGATTTTGTTCTTGTCCGCCCGCGGGGTAAACCCCTTGCCGTTGACCTTGTCCGTCAAGATCTTCATCTGCCGCTTCACGTCGAGGATGATGGCCGTGAGGTCGGACAGCTGCGAGCCGTCACCGTCAGTGGCCACGGCCGCTGCGGACAGGGTGGCAGTGTGCGTACCGGCCTGGACGTGCCGATCGCACTCGATCACACATTGCTGCATGGCAGTGTGTATTGCTTATTTTTTTCTTTACGGCCCACAATCAGCAAATCCACTGGCCCGCTTTCGGCCAATACGGCCAGTCACCAAAATCGCCCGCCCGAAAATTTAATTTTAAGTATGGTGATATTGTAAAAATCGCATAATTTTGCATAAATTTTGGTATTTTCATATCAAACGTCACGGCCCGCATCCATATATTCCATCGGCCCGCATGCGGCCCGGAGTGGTGAGCTACGGCCCCGGGCCGGCCCGCCACGGTAAGCAATATACGCTGCTGCATGGTCAAGAGGTCCACAGCCGCCCGTTGCTGATGCGTGAAAAGCCGCGACACCACCGGCGCGTAGAACGTCGGATCTAGCGCCGTGATAAACAGCTCCTTCACCTCGTCATCGTCCAAGGTGTTCCTCCTCCTCGCGGACCGCAAGGCTGCGTTGAAGTCCGTGACGGACTCCGACGGGTCGGTGTAGGCCTTGAAGCGGACGCCAAGGAGGTCCGATGTCCCCTGACCCTACAAATTTAGGACGCCTGTACCCGGCATGTACCCGGCATGTACTTTGGCAAGGTACATATGTACCTACCCACTCCCAACTTGGGGCCCAAAACTCAGTGAAAATCCGAGTTTAAAAAAGTGCAATATTTTCACATATATGTCAAGGCCATGAGTGACTAAGACATCCTTGACAAGTTTCGATGTAATGGACATTTTCAGAAATGGACATCCGGAAAACAGGACTGGCGTGTACCTACGTGTACCTACATGTACCCCGTCGACGGGCACACACTTGCAGAACGGTGCATGCGGGGTGCATGTGTACGCAATCGAGTGCGTACACGTGCACCAGGCATGCGCCGGGCGGGTCGGTACATGTAGATACATGTCGGGTACATGGTCCCGCGTACGCATGCACTCAACGTGTACCATGCAGTACATGCTGAGTACATGCTGGGTACATGGTGTCTCGTACACATGTACCGGTCATGTACCAAATGGCAGACTAGTGCATGTTGGGTACATGTGAACGCACCCCCTTAGTACGACGTGGGTACATAGTAACCCCACGCGCGTTATATATGGCGTGCACGTGTACCGACAATGTACCATGTGTGAATTTAACAATTCACCATAACAAAAACGATCATTATATACAATTACATTTACCTATGTTTATCTATCATGCCTCATCGTCACTGGGATTCTCATCTCGGACAATCTGCTCAAAGAAGTCGGCTAGCGGATTCAAGACCAGCGAGGTTTCCATGCAAGGATGCTTTCGAATCACCACTTGAGAAGCAATCTCCTCGGCAAGCACAAACGGTTCTTTTCGATCGAATTCAGTGGCCGGATTCTCTGGGTCCAAGACGTAGAAACACTTTGAAACACTTTCCGCTCCTATGATGGAATGCCTCGCACGCAAAGCGGCCGTTAAAGCTTTAGTTGGCTTCTTGAGCCACGAAACCTTGACAAACACGTACGGTCTTCCTCCAAGCTCCACTCGATAGATGTCATCCACCCGGCCAAACCTGGAATACAAGCATGACCCCCTCCCGACATCAAGCACGTATGCATCATCACATCGATATCAAATCAGTCTCGCACCGCTTGGCTCGTGCATGTTCGGCCCGCACACTACTGCACACTGGTACATGTGCACCCAAGACGTACCCAGTATGAAGACATGACGGGTACACATGCACCCACGCGTTCCCATGTTAGGTGTGTATGTACCGAGGGTGTACGGGTACTGGTGGTACATGATTGTGCACTCACCGGTCTGTTTTTGCCTTTTCCTTTGTTCGCTCGCGACCTTTCGTCCTCACCCTCTCGACGTAAAAAGATCGGAAGTAACATTGCACTGTCTTGAACTTTTTGTCCATGGATGCGGTCCGGAACTTCATCGTACCCACTTGCACTCGATTGAACTTGCGGCATCGAGGAGGGCAACCTTCGAGTAGAGCGCGCTCATACTCTGTGTATTGTCTTCCCAACCATGGGGTGGGGTCCAGGTCGATGTGCATCTTGTACTTGGCGGTACCCGGTGCGCCTTTGACCTGAAGGTGCGCCGTCTGCAAACAACACATGGCGCCTAAGCACTACGGAAATGCCGGGGACGTATGTACCGCGCGTGCACTGCATTACGGGTGCAGGCTAAATACACGTGTACCGGGCCAGCACTGGAAACGGTTGCGACCGGGTGCACACGTACTGACCTATGGTACATGGTGGGTACACGTGCACCCGCAATGTGCACACGTGCACCCGCAATTTCCGATTTTTTTATTTTTACGTAGAGCATTTTTAGGAATTCGCTTGTGGTCGAATGTTGGTAGGTTGCTCCAGTATTTTGTGTGTCCCTTCTCCTTGCTCTCCTGAGCCATTCCCTGAAGTTTCCTAACGTCTTTCCCGTCATGTTGTGCCGTGCGCGTGCATTTGCGTCCCTCGTTGTTAGGGTTATTTTAGGGTTCGCCTTTGTACTACAGTAGTTCCGTTTTAAGTGGGTGGGTGGTAGTGCGTCATTTGGTTGGTTGGGGTGGTTATTTTGGGCCTGTCTTGTCCATCTCGGGTGTCGCTGTAGTGTTTTCGTTGTTGTCGAGTTTATGATTACAGCGTTACATTGCCCTGAATCCATATCTGTAACGCCCCTAATATCATTTCCTTGGCGGGCCTCATTTTTTGTATGTCGTCCCCTAGTTGTGCAAAACATTTGGGTGTTTCGGTGTGTTTTCCAAAAAGTTTTACTTTTACGTAGAGCATTTTTGGGAATTCGCTTGTGGTCGAGTGTCGGCAGTTCGCCCTCATACTTTGTGTAGCGTGTCTCCCTACCCTCCTGAGCCATTCCCTAAAGTTTTTTCCTGCCCCTCTCAATATATGGGGCTGTGTGAAGTCATTTGTGTCTTTAATTGGTAGGGTTTCGGTAGGGTTCGCCTGCATATCGTGGTAATGTCGTGCAAACTTGCCGAGTGGGAATGTAATCCTAATATTGCTATCGGTGTACCATGTATTCTTTTGTTTAAGTATATATATGCAGCGGTACATTGCTGCCGTCCTCTTCTATCGTTCGTACATGCCATGGGAATTCAGTTTATGTTCATTAGTTTCGTGTTGAGCATGTTTCGTAGTGCCTGTGGGCCCCGCCTGGAAGTTAATGTGTTGTTTATATAACTTAGCAGAGCCAAGGTGGGTATAGTACACCGGCCATGTACCAACTGAAGAACGGTAAGGTGCACGTGTACCCGGAGTGCACGCATTACTTTATGAAGGGAAGAACGCACCTTGCATCGACATCGTCGGTGTCGTGAACGGGTCGTTGTCGACCGTGTTGTCGCCATGCATGCGCCGGGGCCGGGCGAAGATACCGAGGGCGTCCCCGACGCTCCTGCCCATGTCGCATGGATCTGCATACGGGAAGACATTGCGGGTACATACGTACCGAACATGTATTAGGCGGCATAAGGTACATACACGGACGCATGCACCCGGCATGTACCCGGCGGCAGGTACATGCCGGGTACGCATGCCGCGCCGCGAGCAAGTACACGTTGGGTACAAGGTAGAGTACACGTGTACACGGCATGTACGCATGGACGAATACATGTGTACCGCATATGTACTATCACCGTACGTTTTCGGTACATGGAGACCTTATCAGTACGCAAATAATGTTCTTGCATGTACCCGAACGTAATTGATGGGTACATATGTTATTTCTGCACCCAACTTTGGCTTCATTCGTGTACTTTTGTGTACTTGCTCGCGGCGGATGCTGGGTACAATTAGGGTATACATGAACCATCCCGTTCCTAAAATCCGCCGCGAGCAAGTACAAGAATGAAGCCAAAGTTGGGTGCAGAAATAACATATGTACTCAGGCTTGGTAGATGCAAGTGCATGCGAGTACAATTTACACTTTTCCGACAGCTTCAGGTACAACCCAGGCGCACGTGTACCCAAGCGAACATCACCAAAACGCAAAAAAAGTCACCAAACCCCCAAAAACAAGTTGGCCTCATTTTAAAGCGCACGACGAGCGCAAAAAATAATCGAGTGCACGACGAGCCCGAAAAACACTTTAGTTGCACGAAAAATGGGCAAACGTGTTGCACAAAAAAAAGGAACAGAGAAAGAAAATCGTGTCTCGATTAGGATGACCGCCCGAGTAGAGCGGTGGGGTGGAATAATCGATGACGATCGCGATCGATACGTACGTGACCTGCGTGCCTGCGATCCCCAACCCGCGAGCGCGAGCGTCATGCGATGGATTATTCCATCTCCAATCGTCCGATGGCATGGCATCGCATGGCATGGCACACGTTTCGCAGAATTCGTCATCGTCATCGTTATCGTCGATCGTGCTCGCGTGACGAGGACGTGCTGTGACTTCTCACGCCCCCCAACGCGCAACGGGAAGTCAAGGTGTCCACTGTAGGCATTTTTGTAGAATACTGTAAAAGTTCAAACTCACCGGTGCAGGCGTCAACGCTTCACATTTCACCGTCCAGCAGTGTGCAGCAGCGTGTGGTGGCCTCGCCAGCGGGTTGCATGTTATGATATTTCTCATTCTTGCTCGCTGCAATATGTCACAGGTTTGTAGTGCATGTTTTTTATATGTATATGTATTATTTTGTGTGTGCTTAGCGCGCTCATCCTTGGCATGCGCGGAACTTTGACTTGGAGTGAACGGGAAGATTCCCGCGAGTCCTTTGCACTCGAAATAGTTGGTTCAAATCCAACTCACTCCACCTCTCCTTTTCAGTTTCCCTCGTTAATTTCGTTTTTCACTTATATCATCTTTCATCTTTACTAAACGTTACTTGGTTGTTTTTGTTTTTCAGATCGCTGAAAATATTCGAGTGGTGAAATCAATTTTTCCACCATCATCTCGCGTTTACATTCGCGCTTCTTTGAGGTTCCTAGGTTGCTAGTTATGTTTTGCACAAGGGAATCTTTAATGCGTTTTCCGCTTTTTACTAAGTGTTAGTTCTTTGCTTTACTTTTCAGATCGGCTGTTTTGGAGAAACCCTAAATGGAGAAAATCGACCGCCTCGAGTACTTCATGAGCTTCAAGCTTCCCTTCGAGCGTGCTAGGTTGATAGATTGTTTACAATCGTAGTGTTGGAACTAGAAATCGTACGAATAGAACGTTATTTTGCGTATTGGTAGGATAGAGATGAGTAGTCCCAATTGTATCCCATCGTGCCTAGCTAGCTACACTATCGTATTAATATGATTGTATTAAACATGCTCGAGTGTTCCATGCGTATGCGTGATGTGCTAGCCTTCGCATAGCATATGCATTGTGAACACACTTAATGTAAGTAGCACACATTTTCGCAATCCTCTTGTGATATTGTGCATATAGATAGGCCTCGTACACGCGCACCAGAGTTGTACCCACCATTGCGTGCATGTGTACCCTTTTCGAGTACACATGCACCTATAACGTACTAATGCATACGCACGTACATGTTGGGTACATATGTATGGGAGGCTCGTACACGCTTGGTACATGTGTACTAATAATGCACCGATATACACGTGCATATGGGGTACGTATGCACCAGTCATGTTAGTATCAATAAGTACATATGTACCTGGTTTGCGTACATGCGTACCCGGCATGTACCTCACTCAAATGTACATGCGGGGTGCATATGCACCAGTCATGTTAATATCAATAAGTACATATGCACCTGGCTTACGTACATATGTACCTGACCTGCGTACACGCATACCCGGCATGTACCTGATGCGTGGGTACATGTTGGGTACGTGCGCACCAGGCATGTTTATATCAATAAGTACATATGTACCTGGCCTAAGTACATATGTACCCACCATGTACCCCGGGTGTCCCAACGGTAACATCCAACGGTAACATCCAACGGTAACATCCAACGGTTGCGACCTGAAAATAACACAACAACCGTGGTGTCGCTTGCTGCTCCTGCACTTTGAGTTAATGTGGTTTCATCAGGTGAGGTTTAAGGTGAGGATATGCACTGGCTAATAAGGTACTGGGCAGACATGGTCATGTCTTGCCATTTCAAAATGTAAACAAGGCGAACATTGCCATGTTTGCACAGTTACGTGGCAATGTCCGTCCCATTTCTAAAGGTGGTGTCAGTTTCGCAGGATGCTTCTGGTAAGGAAAACCATGCCTTCATGCTCATGCTCGATCTCTTGGAATGGAACTTGGAGCATGGCCTTAGTCAAGGATCCTTTAACGACTTGTTGGAGATACTTCGTCTAAATTTGCCGAAGATGTTCCCGGAGGGCACTCTACCGAAGAACTACCAAGAGGCCATAGGGCATCTATCCATGTATGGCTTGCCTTCTAAGTCGGTGGACATCTGTGTAAATGGATGTTGCAGATTCGACGGAGAGCACGCAATGTGCCGGACATGCTCGACGTGTGGCGCCGATAGATGGGCCCCGGAGATGCTCGAGAAGCCGTTGGCGAGCCGGAGAGGAAAGTCCACGTTTTATTATTGGAACCTCCCGGATCTTCTCAAAAGGAATTTTGCGCACCCGGAGCTTTGCGTGGACATGCAAGCGCACGCCCGCCATATTCCATGCGACTTGACCAAGGAGGCGATGGGAACTATGTGGGGTAAGTGAAAATTTCCAGTTCCCGATTGTGAAAGGAATGCCCTTTGAAAGCCTACTGAACATGGCCATATTTGGGCCCTATTCCTCTGGAAACCTACTGAGCATGGCTGTGTTCGGGCCCTGTCCTTCTAGAAACCTACTGAACATGGCCATACTTACCTGTTTATCGCAGACAGTCCAGCATGGAGGCAACGGCGGGAAAGGTACCCCAAGTTCTTCAGCGATCCCCGCAACGTGGTGATCTTAGGATGTGCGGATGGCGCCACGGTGTGGAAGGACCTGCGCGGAGTTTTCCCGGTGACGTTTCAATACCTCAATATGCACCCCACCATCCGCGGCAAGTTCGTGAACATGGAGGTGTTTGGGATATGTAGCGGCTCGAAGCCAAAAAGCACGCAACCTATCTACGAGCTATTTGTGGACCAGCTGCTGGAGTTATGGGATGGCGTGCCGTGCTACGACATCGTGAAAAAAGAAACCTTCAACTTGAGGTGCATGTTGTTTAAGATGTTGTTTGACATCAAAGGTTTGATGGATGGCGCTTGTCGCAAGGATGTGGGGGCGTACATGGCTTGCATTGCATGCAACCTGCAAGGTTGGCGATCTAGCATCTTCAAGGGGATGCGGTATACCTTCCGCACGGAAGCCGAGCCTGGTAAACAACCTTCTCTGGTATTCCCTTGATGTACTGCACGCAAGCGACAGATATTGGTTAAGTATGGCCATGCTGTGCTAGTTTTTTCATAGACATGGCCATACCCACGTGTAGACATGACCGGATATGGCCATGTTCGGACGGCTTCGATGATGGGTAGGGCAATGTTCACCCTGTTGCATCGCAGGTCCCGCAGAGTTTCAAAAGAGAACGGATGCCGAGATACGGCACCACGCGGCGCAGCACCAAACGCTTAAGGAAAGCGGACACTTCACGATGAAGGATCTCGAGACGATGATAAAAGCTACCGGTATAAAATTTCCTTCGGAATTCTCACGCTTGCCGTATTGGGATGAGGCCAAGGACTACCTCATCGACTTGATGCACTTGATCAAGAATCTTGGAGAGCACGTCCTTGACGCCGTGATGGGAACTGACTTTGACAAGAAAACGCGAACGTGGGCGAAATCTCAAGGCATTAAACCCACATGGTGGGCAACTGGTATTTTCCCCTTTCCATAGGCCTGACCCGACGTGAACCCATCCAGCGAAACCTATGTAAACATGGCTGTGTCCAGCCGTTTTGGCTTATGAACATGCTTGAACATGGCCATATGTAGGCAGTTCTGTCCGGTTTGTTCAAAAGTTTAGCATCCATACGTGAATTATGGTCGGGTCCGACACTTGAGCAGATGCGAATGGCAACTACACCAAAAGGACATCCCCTTGGCAGATTGTCGACGTGCGCACCGCTACGGGAAGGTGCTTGAAGAGAGCCGAGGAATTCGCGAGAGAGGAAGTTGGCTTTCCACGGGAATGGGGAGCGGGTCAATGGAAATTGTTGAAACTGTCTTCAGACGGAAACGCAAAGAAGCTAAAAGCCCACGAATATTTGGTGATGTTCAGAAATGGACTTTTCGCGATCCTCGCGGCATGGCCAAGGGACGATGACTCACCCAATGCACTCGCACGTTTGGTGGGGCAACTTTCAACGATAGTCCGGGAAATCACGGCCCACGAGATCGATCTGAAGGTGCGGTTCTCTGGTACCTTGCTCTCATGTTCCCTGTCGCGTCACCAAGAATTTACATTTTGTGTGAAGGCTGAATGCACATGGCGATGCCCACCTAGTTTACAGAGTGAACATGGCCATACTTGACCATTATCCCTTAGGAACATGGTTAGACATGGCCATACCCGTTCATGACCTTCTAGGAACATGGTGGGACATGGCCCTACCTACCTATTGTTGATGGTGAACATGGGGATTCAGGAGCTGCCGACACTTGACAAGTACATTAGAGAGTGACTCGTCACCATGGAGAGCTCGCGACATGGGACGAGCCCTCACTGGTGGGTCCTCAACACACATCTATTGTGTCACGTGGTAGACCAACTTCGAGACCTCGGGCCGGTTCGCGAGTATTGGATGTTCGTATTCGAGTCCTTAAATGGCAAAATCGGGAGGTGGGTGAAGAACAATGCCTTCCCGGTGCAGAGCATCATGAACGGAATGGGGCGGCAGAAGACCATTCAGTATGTACGAGGGTTACTTATGGCACTTCGCAACGAAGTTCCACGGCCACTTGTCGTCCCCGCTCTTGTACGGGACCGCGTTGTTGTGGCCGATAAAGGGAAGAAGCACACATTGACCGAAGGCGAGCGAGCGTGCATCGATGTTTGGATGCGCACCAATGTGGGGCATTACCGACGGTTGCAAGACCTGCTTGATGCATATCATGAGGACTTACGAACAAGGTAAGGCCTCATCTAATCAATGCCTGAATGAAACACTAAGTAAACATGGCCATGTTCGTGCATGATTTCCATCCACGTTTCCACAAACTAATCACTCAGGTGATTCGCAGGGTCAAGAGAGGCGGTCGTGGCTTGAAGAAAGGACTGCAAAGGAGGATGACATGCCGTCTAGCCGCCGACGAAGATCCGACTCCTTGGCTCGGACGACCATTCACTCCCGACGAAATCGAGTTGTTGCGTGGTTGCCCCACAAAGTGCCGCAGGTTTAACAAGGTACAAGTGGGTAACATGCGATTCCGCATCGCTGCTGTGGACAAGAAGTTCAAAACTGTCCAGTGTTATTTCCGCTCTTTTTTCATCGAACGCGTGCGTGGAACAAGTGAAGAGGAAGAGACTGATAGGTGCGTGCCTTTCTGCTTATGATTAATGAGTAAACATGGCCATGTTCTAACCCTACCTAGTAATGTATTGTGATAACAGGGCCATGTTCACCTAGTTTCCT
Organism: Cymbomonas tetramitiformis; assembly: GCA_001247695.2. Lineage (NCBI taxonomy): Eukaryota > Viridiplantae > Chlorophyta > Pyramimonadophyceae > Pyramimonadales > Pyramimonadaceae > Cymbomonas > Cymbomonas tetramitiformis. Next base: position 21,232 of record LGRX02004962.1, read on the forward strand.
TAGATACCCTGGGTAAACATGGCCATGTTCAGACGATTCCAGTAGTTTTTGCAAACTAATTCCTCAATTATACATGCGTGCCAGGCTCGCCCGTCTTGAAGACGTCTATGCCATCAAGCTTGGTGGGGTCGAGTACATATTTGTCAAGGCGGCTTGGCTGCAGAAGCCGACAAAAGCGAAGATCGCCATGTATAACCGGATGAACTCCATAGTTGGCCCGGACAGCGTCACTGGCTGTTTCTTTTGCGATGACCCCGAGAACCCTGACACCGTCTTCGATACCACAGAGCCATTCATGCTCGCAGATCAGATCGCGTCGCAAGTAGTAATTGTGAAGCATCCTTGCATGCAAACTGCGGTGGTTCTTGACCCTCGAGCAGATTTCTTCGAGCGGAATGTCCAGGATGAAAATCCTAGCGAGGACGAGCTTGCTTAGTACTTAGGCCTGCAGTACGACATGGCATTTGTGTAGTGTAAATAGATAGCATCAGTGATAAGGACGCTGACGCGAGCCTTAAGAAATATATGATATAATAAGATAGTGCAGTGTTATTGAACAGTAACACGCGCACAGCTTATGAGCGGGTTGTGAGTTGCAGTCTCCGTAGAAGATCTGCTGAAGCACAACGCTTCCTCACTTTTATACCTACGTCACCCATCATCTTAGATGGTACCGCCATTGGGTTGTGAACCCGAGACGTAGGTTGAACGACCAGCATGGTAATAACGACTAGTTCGTTCATGCTGCACATGCGAGTTCCGCGCATGCTGAAAGCTAAAGATGATTCTTGGTTTGTTTCCAAGATGTATCTTTGCTTTGCCATCTTCGAGTTCGACTTACGAACTCTCGATGACAGGGATGCCTGATGATATGACATAATCATCTGGCGACATGTACAGTCATCGTCGACCGTACTGACGACTGTCATAAATGTATGACGCGACTCGACCTGTACAGTCATGATCGACCATACTGTCGACTGTCATAATAATATATGACACGACCGACTGTCATAATAATATATGACATGACATGGTATGACATGTATGACAGGTATGACACGTATGTCATCGGTCATAACCCTGACAGATCTCCCCTCTTAAGAGAGTTGTGACCTCACAACGGGCATACCTTTGTATATGTCTTTGATGTCTTTGTTGTTGTCGCTTCTTGCTGGTACCAGTCTTCTTACACCGATTTGAGGCGTCCCTCATGGTGTTTTTAGGTTATTGGGGGGAACTGAGTCCACTTTAGTCCCTCACCTTAGGCATTTAGCCATACAGTCCTTAGGATGCAGCCCACCTTTCCGGAAATCGTATCGTTGAGTGACGTTCCAAGGTTCAATGAAGAGCGTTTTCGCGATACAATCCTACGCTGGATTACTGATTGATCCACACGTTATCATGTATGTGCTAGACGATTCAAAGCATCCGAAGTCTACGTTACGGATTATTTGCGCTAGCCGTCGTCGCCTTTGCGCGATCGATGATCCCACGATTATAACGAATTATATTCGAACGATTCTCGGCCTGATATAGTGCACCCAACTCTTCCTCCCCTCCTTAAGCTACTTTGGAGGATCCTAGGCGGTGATGGGGAGCCCGATTTCGATAATAAACGAACAAAGGGGCTTGTTTTAATGCAAACGGAGCGGCCCTGCTTAACGGAATTGGACTTATAATCCTTAACCGGTCTGCTCAACTCCTCAATATTTTTGTCCAGTACGCACGCTTTGACGAACATCTATCGCGATGAGTGAGAATGAATTCGCCACGTACTAATGTGAAATTTATTTAGTCATGTTTGTCAAGCACAACTTAGGATCACAACTCCTTCTACCTCAGTCATTATCTCCGGTAGCTTCGGATGACTGGCCAAGAATCCGATGACAAACCACGGTTTTGGCAAAGGTAGCATTTAGCAGTTTTTTATTTATCCACAGATATTGGTACCCGCATATGCGTATCTGTGTAAGGGTATGATTTACACAAGGCTCACTACACCTTAGCAAGGAAGGATCAATTCCTGCTCCTGTCATATCAATTTGATGCAGGGTAAAAAATGTTAGGGATATATCCCTGCAGTTCTTGGGTTGCAGCCCATTGCACCGAAGGCGCATCGCAGTTCTTGGGATGCAGCCCTGCAGTTCTTGGGATGCAGCCCTGATATATTTATACGACCGATGGATGAAAACCTCTTGGGTACATATTTCCACGGCTTGATTATTATTAGGTCGGCAATTATTGGCAAAAGTCATTGGCTATCAGCTTTTGACTCAGAAGCCACAATGTTATAGAAGCTGCGACCTATTGTGATCATATGCGGCAGTTATGCCTTCAGCATACGTAGACAATATGATTATGTGGAACTTATAATCCCACTTAAGTTGCATCATGATAAATTTTTCCAGGTGTTAACAAGTGTTCAGGATTTGATAAGGGGTTGACGCCCCACAAGCCAAAGGTCACTGTCTCATAAGGCTCGCCTCAAGTGTGCGGCTTTGAGGATTAGCGTTCTGGCGAGGCACAGTCATGATGCTTCCTAGTTTAAAGAGCTGGAAATGAGAGTGCTCAAGATATCCAAAGACAGGAAGGCTTTTGGTTGGCCAGTGTTACTGTCAAGATGCTTAACCTTGATGGAATGGCATTCGGATACAAACTGTGCAACCATGCATGTGACTTATGCATTGGTGTATGACTTTGATGAATTGTCTCTTGTCATGAACCTGGAAGGAATGACGGGCAATTTAGCTAGAGTGGCGGATTTACTCACTCGGCTTTGCTGTTTATGGAATTCGATGCCTGATGGCACAACTGGCAATCCTTTGCTCAGATGCTTTCCTCAAGACATTGGCAACAACTTGTGTGCCAGCTTCTCAAGATTTGGGGAGAAATCATGGATCAACAATTTATGAATCAAAACACATGTATCAAGGTTGATTCAATGAATATAACGAAATTCAAGAGTTGAAGGATTCATTGAATTTCGACAATCAGCATCCCAGGCTGTTGACGTCAAAGTGATGGTCGTAAGCTTACAATATAGCTTATTCATATTTGAAAAACCATCGTTCTCCTATGTCAGTGCCCCTACAATATGATAGAGCCGGAGAAATGTGCATTTATGATTTCTTCATAATGAACTTTATGTGTCAATAAGTCAAATAAGACTTCATTTGATGTTTCAATCGGCATGATGTACCGTGTCATCAATTTTATGGCTGCTATACACAGATGCTGGAACTTTTGATAAGATCTTTAATTTTCCAAGCAAAATCATATCCAAGCAAAATCACAATGATGTAAGGTGTGGCAGCTGTATGAAAATGAATGAATCTATACTCTTCCTCCCCCTCGCAAAAAGAGATGTATCAAACCAATCAGATGGTGATGGAGGATGTATTCAATCATTATGTTATGCGAATCAGACTGAGATTACTCATCGAATGCTTTAGAGGTAACAATGTCAATCTGAACATTGATTCTCTCTACGTCATATTGGCAATATGCCTGACGTTTTTGAATGTGGCTAATGCCAGATGATGTCAAATGCAGTTGTTGGATTGCAGCTTACATACATTTGTCAATTCAGGGTCACTATAGTGTGCCCAACTTAGACAATGTTCTGGAAAATGATTGTCATGATGAACAAAGAAATCAGTGATGGAGAGTTACCGAAGTTAACTTTGGTATCGAAGCTAATGGAGAGTCAATCAAGAAGTGTCCGTAATGACAACAACTTACTACGAGTTGTATTTTCGTAGTTGATGGATGGCTGACATGTCATTTTATTATGAATAGAACATGGCATTGCCTAATGATATGTGAATATTCTTCAGCACATGATCACTTATCTCAATGGTGCCCATGTTATTTTTGGGCAAACACTATTCAGAGACTTATTATGATAAAGAAGTATGAATGATGAATGTGTCATTTCAATCCGATAGAATTGTGACTTGTTTTATGACTATAAAATTTCTGCCACTTTTCAGAATGAGGATGAACTGCGCTTGGAAACCGTATACAGATTGCGGGTTTTCCAAGACTTCGTGGCCTAATGGATGAGGCAACAAATTTCTAAATATTCCAGAATGAACTTTGAAAGAGTTTTCATTCCTTAATGAAGCATGCTTGTCTTATGTGCCAAAATGATATGAAATTACAAATATGGTGTCAATCTATATGTGGATGGTTTATACCATTGTATGCTATTCCACAAATAAGTAATGATGTCAGAGTGAAAACTTTGGACAATTGCAACTCAGTACAAATTTGAGTGCATTCAAGCCCATTTAAATGTTCAGAATCTGAATCTAATGTACTTTTCTAGCTAGAGCTACCATTGACTATCCAACATCCACTGAGGACATTGTTTCTTACGTCTTTTGGCTTCACGCTCAGCGTTTTTCTTATTCTGCAAGCGCCTCTTTGCTACTGCTACATCCGGAACGTTGTACCAGCTACGAAACTTGCTGGTAACTTCATCTTCTGAGCTTTCTTCATCCAAAAGCAAAACTGGCTTCAACATGTCTTGTTCTTTCATCGAGGACAAATCACACAGGGATGCAGCAGACCTGCAGCATGAGAAGAAAATAAACAGCAAGAAAGTCACTATGCAAAATCACCACTGAAGGAGATGACTTTCATCATAGGGTTGTATATTGGTTGTTTCATATGACACATAGAAGATATGAATAATTCGAAGAGAATTTTGGGATAAATATCCTGGATTGGCTGTGCTTGATTGCTCTATGCCCAAGAATGACCGAAGAGATTGCTTGCCATTTTTCAGCCATATAGCGTGGAGGCTGATTAACAACGGTTGGGTCATAAGCTAAATAGCTATGCAGCTATGTCGGAGGCTGAATAGCCATGATTGCACAGACTCTGTCTTTTATGATGAATAGACCTCTGAGAAATTCAATTGACAACAACTCAACCTTTTGGTATGATGTAGAGCTGATGATCTTTGTTGCACTTCAATTGTTTATTGTGCACTAATGAAATGCCTCGTGATATATAATCTCACAGAATAGGCATTGCTCAATGGCGATATGATCAGATATGTAATGATCAATGAAGACAAGATGGTTGGTATGGCTCATTCAGTAGGCATAATTACCTCAAAGAGATGCCAATACACGGATACATATCAAGACATAAGGGCAATAGGCTTATTGTATAGCCTTCAAGGCAGCTAGCATTTATGCTGCATTGGTCAGCTCAGTGGCTTTGACCTTTCTAGGTGTTGTACTCAGGCCGTGGCCTGCATATTGTATTGAGTAATCTTGACACCTTTAATGATCCAATCAGATGATATGTATGAAGTATCAAGAATGGTTGCCCTTTCCAATGATCATCGGTGGCAGAGGCTATAGTGCTTGCACCGTGTCAGTATACAATTATAGTCTGGATACATGCTAGACCAGATGTATACAATGTCTAGGTCTTCAAAATCAAGCTCATATGAATGTCATGGCTGATGTATGTGTCAACTTTCATGGAGTTTTGCATGGTTTGACTGTATATAGTCAGGCTTACCACAACAAAAACAATGATGCAACTTACTTGTTTTATTATTTGTCTTTATTATTTATTATTTATTTGGTTTTTAGTTGTATTTCTAGCTTATCATCTTCCCCCTCAAGGAAGTGTATTGCTAGGCGGTTGTCAAACGCCGTTCAAATACAACAGAGGTCCGACCTCTTTGTGATGACGTGGAAGCTTTCTATGAAGCTGGATAGCAGTTCTCGGGTTGCAGCCCCTTGCACCGAAGGTGCATTGCAGTTATTGGGATGCAGCCCGAATCCACGTCATTAGCGTGGGTCATATAGTACCCAAGCATGTGCTGTGTATATACAACACTACCCTCCAGCGGCGAAGTGGCTTGCTATTACCATCATCGTATGCTGTGGGATATCAATATATGATCAGAGAGCATGGATATATATACATATATATGTACCATGTTTGTCAATATCGGAGAGATTATGTCTTCTTTAAAATCCTCATGACTATATGTATAATGGTGCTATACTGATGTCAACACCTTTACTCTGAGTGATTTATTGATTTCAGATGTGATATCGTGGCAAAAAATATATGTCCACGTCATTGGCACGAGTCATGTTGTGTCCATGCATACACGATCTTAGCGCAGGTCACAATACAGTGCCCGAGCATACGCGATTTTAACGTAGGTCACATTGTGCCTCTATTATTACATCTGAGAATATCTGTTACTCATCTTTGTGAGTCTAGACAGCATTGTGCTGATTGCAATGCTTTCTCTGGTGACTTATATATCACAGATTATACCAATGCGGTGATCAGTCCAGTGCAATATTTTGTCACCGGAATGTACAGGGATTGTGAATGATTGCAATCCAGCCGGAGGAATAATCTCTACAGCTATTCTGTACTAATGAATTCATTGGAGTTATACTCATTCGACGATTCAAAACCCATGTCATTTGTAGTAATGACAACTCACATGGATATATAGGGTTTTTATCAGAATGCTTTTATGTGATGTCAACATTTATGAACAATTCACTTGCATCTCAGGACAAAAGAGTTACGCTTGGAAGGTTTTGCATGGTGGTCACCAACAGTTATCAGCTGTTATTCGGGTGCCAAATTCTGCCTTCAACACTGGGACTATATCAACCAGTCTTACAGCGATGCACTTGTCCTTCCCACTCTTATGTACGGCTATAGTGCCAAAGTGCATCAGGTGGGATATATATATATATGGTGGATTCAACGTTGTACAGATTTCAACGTTATTTGTGGATGCAGTGATTTTATCAAAAGCAATCCATCAGAAATCACCAGATCGGAATATGAAATGGATATGTGTGAATCCTATCCACCTTCTTCCCCCCTTGAGGAAGTGTGAATATATAGGCAGTCAGTTGTTTATATACTTTATAGCTTATAGCTTATAGCTTGCAGTCCTTATAGAAAGCAGTTCATACAGTTTTAGGGTTGCAGCCCTACGGTCCTTGGGTTGTAGCCCTGCAGTTTTTGGGTTGTTGCCCTACAGTTTTAGGGTTGTTGCCCATAGTATTATCATGTCTATGATGATTTAGCATGATATAATAATGCCAAAAAACGAAGTTTTACGAAATAAAACTGGCATTTTAGAGCATATATAGTTACAGTGGCCCTGTTACTCAATATAGTGTTTAGGGTGTTACTTGATATCAGTAACTCTAATACAGGTAAAAAATAAGCAGTATGACGTTTTTGCAAAGATTTTTAAGCAAAACTGCATTTAATACCCACATAAACGTAAAGTGTGTTTTAGGAGGTACGTTACACCCCTGTTACACACATTTAATTTTAGGGTTGTTACAGGGCGTTACACATGCTGCATAAATCAAGGATTGTTATTTGATATATAAACATTCATTTTATCAAAAAAAAATCAATCCGAAAATTTCAAAATGTTGTTTTACGTATTTAACGTAGAGCATTTTGAGCGATTTATTGCCATAGCAATAGCGTTACCCATATATATTCAACACCTAATATTTTAGGGTGTCACACTGATATGACATGTGTCATTATGATTTTCTGATACCTTAATAGGTATAAAATCATAATCTTACATAAAATGGGCACACATTTTTCATTTTGAAATTAAACGTGGAGCTTTTTCACCTATTTTACAGCTTTTTTCAGCTGTCTGAAATATTGTTGTGGTGACATATTTCAGTGTAAATGTGAAATGTAAGTACAGAATCATTACAAGGAACTTCACTTTTGCATATGACATTTTTTCATAGCAAATAAGTGAGTTGTGCTGAATATCAACATTTACAGTTGAAAGCATTCTGGGTTTTACTGATTTAAACCCATGCACAGCAAATGTACTTTTCTGGTTATGTATATATTAATCAACTTAAGTGGAAACAGCCACTTTAGCGATATTTCTCAACCTATGATTTGTTTGAGCATAGGTCTGTGCTCTTAAGATTTATCAAAGTGATATATCTCATTTGGAACAAATCTGGACTTTGCTGGATACAATCACAGCAACTTCACACAACACATTTATGTGAATGTCCTTTATACTATTGTCAGAAATCATGTGAAAACTGATCTGTAGTTACATGCAAATTGAGCTGATCAATTCTGAATCAACTATCATAATGCAATGTACTTGTTGTAGTTGCTCCAGCTGATATGTGAGACGAATGGACAATGCTCAGCATTGACCAACTGCTTATTTGAGCATTGTATAATGCCTTCGGGTCTGGAGATATTCTCCATCCAGCCCTTCAGCATGGTTTCTTATCCTGTTCCCTTATGTATCGCCATCACTGACACTTTCCACGCACATGTGTTTGGAAAGTGGTATGTACATTATCATACACATAGTAGATATTTAAGTTAATCAATTCACTTTGAATCAGTGAATGTTAATACATACAATGCAGTGTGTGTGCATGCAGTGTTTACTAATTAGCACTTTTATCTGTGTGTGTGTGTGTGTAAGATAACTTTTACACACTTTGCAGTAGGATATGTTCTGGATATTACAATATCCTAGACAATTCATCATGCAAGATAGTCAGCATACCATGCACTGAATACATCTAACATGATATATCAAGTTTAGGGATTATTGTAATTCCATGATGATCTCATTACAAAATGAGTTGCTGGGTATATTTCACATACAGCTCCGGTGAGTATCCTTTCAGTAATCCACAGTAGAACAATATGTTGTCCGAGGAGTATCTCGACTCCACCGGGTCACATTGAGCTAATTACTGTGTTAAGATTACTGAACAGGCACCTTATACTGTATGGGTTCTAATATAGTTTAGCATGCACTGCAATGTGCTTATGCAATGTTCATGTATCACAGCATGATGCTAGTATACCAGTTGCTATCGTGATCAAACTGATATATATATATATATGTTACAGCTGGCATCGTGATCAAGCTGTATTATTAATGCATGCACAATTCACAATGTTGCAATCACTCAGCATAAAATGTATACATGGTATAATAATGCATGTACTGCATGTTGGTGATTGCTGCAAGTGATGTGTGTGCATGTGTGCATGTGTGCATGTGTGTGTGTGTGTGCTGATCCACACACACATATTGTGCACACATTATTATATTTCTGATGAGCATGAATGCTGATGATTAAGAATATTTGTGCAGTCATCAGAACATTTGTAAATTGCTGCAGCATGATGATAGTACATTCACAGCAGCAATAGTGATAATGCGTCCACAGCAGTATAATGATCGTGTGTCCACAGCAGTATAATGATTGTACGTCCATCATGCGTCTATCCCATGTATCCCTGCGAGTGTACATTTATTCTGCAGAGGGTATTGACGCGCGTTGTACATATCGCATGTTTCGCTGCATGTAGACACATCAGGAATCGTACGCACTAAAATCGAGCGTCCATCGCATCTGATGAAATTATGGAAAATGCATATCGTGCTGACAGGCAAGAAATCATCGTACGCGCTGATTATTGCGAACAGTGCGAAAGGATTATTTGCAAAAATCGATGCTGATGATCATTTCGCAAAGTATGTCATCGTTATTGATGTAAGTCACATGAAAGAATGCGAGCGCGCTGTTAACGAAATTTGTACGTCCTGTCGCAGTTGATGCAATCATATATGCTGATGATCATTTTTTCATTCGCGCGTCTTCATCTCGCATACAGTGACAATCCTGCGAGTTTTGACATCATATGTGCGCAATCAGTATACTGTGCGCACACCTTATCGCGCTGATATGGAAAATGTAGATTCCTTTGCGAATGCTGTATTAGTCGATATTCGAGCGTGCTGTTATCACTTATTCGCTGTGCAGTTATTCGGTATATGCGCTGTCGCCTTTATGCGCCAACCTGCAACCTGCGAACAATATAATCTATACTACGTCTGACGCTGCACCCACTCGAGTTCTCGTATCGTGCCTTGACGAGTTTTTTTAGAATACCATTATGTTAGGGCTGATATGCGAGCCCACAAATATTATACAGTATATCAAATAAACACTGTGCTGTTGAACGGCACACACAAGTGTAACAATATAGCGGGTTGTGAGTTGCAGTCTCCGTAGAAGATCTGCTAAAGCACAACGCTTCCTCACTTTTATACCTACGTCACCCATCATCTTAGATGGTACCGCCATTGGGTTGTGAACCCGAGACGTAGGTTGAACGACCAGCATGGTAATAACGACTAGTTCGTTCATGCTGCACATGCGAGTTCCGCGCATGCTGAAAGCTAAAGATGGTTCTTGGTTTGTTTCCAAGATGTATCTTTGCTTTGCCATCTTCGAGTTCGACATACGAACTCTCGATGACAGGGATGCCCGATGATATGACATAATCATCTGGCGACATGTACAGTCATCGTCGACCGTACTGACGACTGTCATAAATGTATGACGCGACTCGACCTGTACAGTCATGATCGACCATACTGTCGACTGCCATAATAATATATGACACGACCGACTGTCATAATAATATATGACATGACATGACATGACATGGTATGACATGTATGACAGGTATGACACGTATGACATGTATGACACATATGTCATCGGTCATAACCCTGACATTCACGGGTGAATGCTGGGGACCATCCGTCGATGGACACCCCGCTCGATTATCACTGGTCGGACCAGAGGTTGTATCTGGACCGGCATCACATCGCGCGCCTCTGCCGCATCCTCCAGAACCCCGCCCAGGACATGCCGAGCAGACCCTCTTGTGAGCATGTCTGCGTGGAGTTCGCCCGCTGCCTCGAACAGAAGTGGGTGAACATGCACCAGCTGATGACCCCGAACTGGCTGTATGTGGACCAAAAGCTGACGCACGACGATCAGAAGGACTGCTGGGTGCTAGATGGCGACTACATGACGCATGTGCCGTCCTCGGCCAGCAAGCAGGACGTCGTCAGGCCCCGGGAGATCAGCAGGGTGCAGTGCGACTACAACCCAATCCAGAAGCTGCAGAACACGCTCCAGTCGTTGCTCAAGTACCCCAGTGGTGAAGTCACTGGCACCCTTATGTGGGATTTGAGGAAGCGCGTCTTCTGCGTTCAGCCAAGCGCAGCCACGCAGCAGCTTGATCTGCTGCACTGCACGTTGTCTCATGTGCGCGTGTTCAATAGCGAGGAGGTCCTGGGCGAGCTCCAGCTCCCTCACTGGTACGAGAGTACGGGCGTCTGGACGTACCAGTTGCTCAGATACCTCTGCCCAGTGGATATTGAGGCTCTCTCTGATGGCATACTCCGTCAGTATGCTCGACATGGCGGCGAGAGACCTCCTCTGGAGCTCGTCTTCTCGGATTCTAGCACCAAGTACTACCCAGTGGGGGATGGTCTTGGGGGACCTGGCAGGGTGTTCTCCGAGAATGCTGCCGCCCAGGAGTACGTGCGCCTGGGGGAGATGCGGAAGATGCTCAAGTCGGTCGACACCAGGCGGCAGGGCCACGAGGCGCTCGATGCGGACGCAAAGCGCAGGCCACCACCGCCCGATGACATGGCTCGTTTACGGCTCACTAAGCGTGCCCCTGCGCAGCCACCTGTCCCCGCCGCTGTGGCAGGACCATCTCGGGCTGTGGCAGTACCATCCCAGGCTATAGCAGGCCCATCTCGAGCTGCCGCTGTGTCACCTCAGGCTGCCGCTGGCCCTTCTCGTGCCAGGTCCGCCAGTGGCTCGCCGCCGCGCTCGCCACGCACCAGCGCCTTCCAAGCCTTCATGCATGGGCCTACTCTATCGCCGGCATCCAGCGACGGTGGGCCCGTGGAGGATTCTCATGCGCCGTCATCTCAACTCGTTTGCGCCGCTGCCGCTCGTCCTTGTCAAGGGGAATTGCCCCCTGCATCGCCTGCTGCGAGCGACGCTGGCACATGGGCAGACCCGCGTGATGCCCGGCCACGTTCCTCGGGAGGCGCACCTTCCTCGCCTCCGAGTCCGCCACGGGCGCGTCAGCTGTCTCATTCCCCTACAAGGCCTCCATCTCCGGCGGGGTCGGATTGGGATGCCGTGCGGATGGCCACCTCATCCGTCAGTTCGGTGGGCAGGTTTCTGACCGTGGCAGAGGTGCGAAACTTGAGGGAACGCCGCAACCTCACCGTCTTCATGGTGAAGTTTGCCGTGGCACATACGAACCGCTGCCGGGACCAGCGGATCGTGTATGAGCTGGGCGTGTGCAATCAGGAGCGAGGTCTCGGGCTGCGGAACCATCCGGGCATCACCAGCGCAGTCGCCAGGAAGCACGACAAGACGATCGCTTGCGGGCAGCGGGGCTGGCGCCTCCCTCTTGGGGGACAGACAGTGTCTGCTAACCTGTTGGAGGCCATCATGTCCGCCTATGCTGATCTGTCGCATCGTGCCTCAGGACACACGCTCGACGGAGGTTATGCAAGGAACATCGAGTTCACGCTGTGCAAGTACGTGGAGCTTGGGTCGGCGCACGTGCTGCGCTGCATGGCGCACCCAAACGCCACGCCAGTGCATTACATTTTCATGGATGATCATCGGTGTCTGTCTTGGCGGACGGAGTTCACGAACGATTATCTTGGGCAGGACGACCGGAAGTTCACTCACATGCAGTGGGGTTACTCGGAAACGGCCGTGCCCTGGTTGCAGACGGCCCTGCGCGTCTTGGAGGCGCGCCTTCTCTCGCCACAGCCGCCCGACCGTGAGGCTCGTCTGGCCGTGAGGCCGGAGCACGTGGATACGAGCTGGTCAAGGAATGTGGACGAGGTTCGCGACCCCCCTGCGCGTCGTCAATGGCCGCCTTCTCCCGGGACGTTCGAGCATCAGCCGACCGTAGGTGGTGCTGCGCGTGCGCCTGCCCCTTCCGTTGACCGCCATGGGGCTGCTACCCATGTCGTCCACGCGCCGCGGACGTCCAGGACCCCAGCCAGCCACGTCTCACGCCGTCCTCCTTCTCCAGCTCTCTCAAATTGGAGTGAGGCTACGCAAGCGTTCCAGCATTATACAGACGAAAGGCGTGAGGCGCAGCGCGGGCAAGCGCATTTTCAAGAGGGCTCCCCGGGCACAGCGGGCGGGCAGCCCTGATGCACAACCGACGCTGTGGCCGTGGGCCGCCTGCACGGGCGGTCCACTTACGGCCAGGAGTCCTGCGGGCGTGTGTTTCGCTTGCAGGCAGTGCAGTGATTTGGTGGTGGTTGGTACGAGGTACCGTGCCCATAGTAGCCGTCTGGGCGATGTGGGAAGCGACATCGTGGCACTTGACATGGTGCCCTTTTCGCATTTGGTGGGGGCGCTTTGTGGCCTCGTTTTTGAACTGGCTGCCAGTGTGGTGGTCGACTGCTCGACGTTATCCCCGTCGTGCATACTATGACGTTTGGGTTTTATGGGCCCTCGCCTGCGTTTGGTACGTTGGGTTGCTTGTCCTGCGCACCACGGGCATCTATGCTGGCGTGCACCGTGTTCATGCCGAAGGTTGGACGGTCGTGCCCCTACGCGCTGTGGTCATTTTCTTGACGTGCTGGTCGCAGTGTGCGGCCGCCCTCCTGATCGCAGTCCTTGCTTGGCTTTGGGTTTGTGCCAGCGTCTTCGCGGAGGATGTGGCGTGCCAAGCCCTTCATGTCCCAGACGACCCTTTGGACGCACATCACATTCGACGTGGCCGTGGGTGGGGTGTTCCGTCTTTACGTTGGTCTCAAGTTTTCCTGTTGGGCCGCGTGCGCCTGCCCGCTTTGCCGGCCAGGTTGAACAAACCTCGCTTTGCAGCGCGCTGGGCGCAGCTTCGGCGCAACCTTCGGCTTCATTGCGTCGCGCAGGCCGCTTATGTCGCGCTGGTCCTTGCGGTCGTGGTCTTCACCGCCGCTGGTGGGAGTACTCGCTTGGCGCACGGGGGGTGGAGAGTATGGGCGTGCTTCTTCGCTTCGAACTCGCCAGCAGCCGCAGTGCGCTTCAACAGAATCTTACGATTTTTTCTGCTTTTGTGCGGGGTTTTGTGGGTCGCTGGCAAGCTGGCTGAGAGCGTGCCCATGCACAATGCCATGTCGCCCGCGCGCAGTGCTTGGGGTGCATCCCCCTGCACTTCATGGGAGGCCCAGCAGTCCTCGAGGCAATGGGAGCCGGGCTGGGAAGCCAACATCGCGGAGCAGGATGAGGTCTTGCCGTACACCGTGCTGGACGAGCTCCAACCTCTAGGTGACACGACAGTGACCAAGGACGAGGCAGCGTGGCTCGACACTGAGCTCAATGCCACGTTTGGAGGACATCCTGACTTCAAGGAGGAGCACTGGGAGGAAATGCGAAATGTTCTTCGCAGGTGCAAGGCCACGTTTGCCAACAGTCCTCACGATCTTACAGGCTACAAGGGCAAGGCGGAGCACAACACGTTCTCTATTCCTTTTATAGACGAATCCAAGGCCGCCTACCAGAGGCCCAGGAAGTACAGCCCGGGCGAGCAGGAAATCATCGATATCCACTGCAAGGAACTCCTGGAGTATGGCTTCATAGAGCCGGCAGCCAAGCATTGCAGGCATGCGAGCAACGTCGTCGTGGCTGGCAAGAAGGATCATGAGACCGGCCTTTTGACCCAGACGAGGTTCTGCGTGGACCTCAGGGGTGTCAACCGGCACTCCCTCAAGGACAACACGCTTCCACACCGACCAGAAGAGCTCTACCAGAAGGTCGCGAAGGCCAAGTTCAAGACTACGCTGGATGCCACCAAAGCCTTCCACCAGATTCCCATGGCCACGGAAGAGGACAGAAGCAAGACGGCGTTCTGGTGGAAGAATCAGCTCTACCAGTACACCTCGATGCCGTTTGGGGCAGCTGGGGCAACATCTGCATTCGTGAGGATCATGGATTACGAGTTGCGCCATTTGCAGCACTGTACTGTGGCGTACGTAGATGACGTGGTGGTCTACACAGACTCCACGCCTGAGCAGCATCTGAAGGACGTTGAGGACGTGTTACGTACCTTGGGGGACGCAGGCATAAGATTGCACGCAGGCAAGAGCACTTTCGGCGCAGCCACGGTGGACTTTCTGGGTTACCGCATTGGGCACAATTCCATTGGCGCGCAGGAGGCGAAATGCAAGGCCATCCAGGAGCTTCCGAGGCCGCAAGACAAGACGGGGCTTCGCTCCATCCTGGGCATGATGAACTATTACAAGGGCTTAGTGGGTGAGCCAGGAGGGCCAAATTACTCAGAGATGGCCCGCCCTCTCAACGACTTGCTCAAGAAAGAGATCACTGACATCAAGGGAGCTTGGGGGAAGGATCAAGACCGAGCACTCCAGGAGCTGAAGGACGCGCTCTGCTCTGGGAGATGTCTGAGGCCTATCGACTACGACAGACCCCTCATATTGTATACTGATTGGAGCACCTACGGCATTGGCGCAGTGCTGGGCCAGAAGGATGACGATGGCAAGGAGTACATCTGCATGGCGATCAGTCGATCTTTGAGTAAGACAGAAAGGCAGTACGCCAGCTTCAAGGGTGAGATGCTTGCAGTGGTGTGGGCAGTGCGCACATTGAGACAGTACCTGCATGGAGTACACTTCACGCTGGTGACTGACCACTCACCGCTCACCACTTTGATGGAGAAGGCTGATCTTCAGGGTCAGCACTTACGTTGGGCAATCAGCTTGCAGGAGTTCGACTTCACGGTGCAGTATCGCCCAGGAGCCAAGAACAGCAACGCTGACGTGCCCTCTCGCTACCCGTTACCAACCACGACAGACGAGACTGAGGCAAGGCACGAGAGAGAAAAGGTGACTGCGCTTCACGCAGGCGTGGGGGAAGTGCGCGGGAAGGATTTCCGTGATCACTTGTTGTGCTTCATGTTGGCTGGGGAGGTTTCCCCAGGGGACGAGGTCACGCCAGAGGTCCAAGTTGCCAACTATTGCAAGAGGGCTGCCGTGGAGCAGCTGGGCACGGGGCCAGCGCATCGCTTGTTCGATTTGCACCACCAGGAAGAGTTGGAGTGCAACCAGGTGGCGATGTTCGACACTGATCTTCCCGAATTGGTGATCGACTCTGGAAGGTTGGCGAGGGCAGCGTGGAAAGCGCTGAGCCTGACACGACCTACGCGAGGCACGCATGGTGAAGGGAGTCCCGCGGTGTACAGCAACGAGTACTTCGAAGGCGAACGTATCCTGAAGCCCGAGAAGGTGGACACCAGGGTGTTGAGCAAGCAGTTCTTCTCGCAAGCTCGGGAGGAAGGTGTAGTATGCTACGAGCCATGTGGAGGCCTTTGTGCTGGTCTGGAGATGCTGCTTCGCAGTGGCATGAAGGTGGATCAATACCTATATCAAGACATATCACCAAGCAGCCAGGCAGTGGCCAGAGCCAGATGCACGGCGCTGCTACCACGATACCCTGACCTCATCTCGCCCAGTGCGGTAGAATTTGGGGCTCTACCCCAAGATCTGCGCGACACGACGAGCGCTGACTTCATACGGGCAGGAGCTCTTCGAGGACGTCAGTGGGTCATGGTGTGTGGGTTCCCATGCCAGGACCTTTCCCCTGCTGGGACGCTTACAGGCCTGGACGGCAGGCATAGCAAATTATTTTACGAAGTGGTTCGGCTTCTATCCACGCTGCAGCAGCTACAGCAGCAGAAGCCCCCAGGATACATCCTGGAGAACGTGTCCCCATTGTCGCATAGGCCCGGGACCAAGATCAGGGACGAGGTGTTCCCGTACATTGCCAGCGTCATTGGCCGACCAGTGTCCTTTGATGCAGCACAAGCAGGCGCTTACGCACATCGATTGCGAGCGTATTGGAGCAACTTGTTCCAGGGCCACCAGTTCCGCTCCGTTATGAGCAAGGTGGCGAGACCAGAAGGACGAGTTGTGTCGTCGATCCTGTCCAAGGGCTGGCAGCCCAGGCCAGTGATAAGAACGGACCGCGCGCCTCACTACGTGGTGAACGTGGTGGGAGAACCATTGAGGGCTCTTCCCACCATCATGGCGACGCAAGGGTCAAGAGCATTCAGGAAAGCAAGGATGGGCACTGTGGTGCGCAACCAGAATGATGAAGACATCGAGGAGAAGTCCAGAGAGGTGAACCTCGACGAGAAGGCGCTAGCCATGGGCTACAGCGCAAGCGAACTACGCATGGCCGATGGCCTGAACGACGCAGAACTGGCGAGCATTCTGGGCCTGGCCATGGATCGCAGGGCTATGGAACTGTTGATGGCGGTCGCAGAAGCAAGCAGGAAGGGGCTTCCTCACAGCGAGGAATCCTTGGAGGCGGAGAATTCCCCAGGACAGCCGATAGCTGTAGACAACAACTGGGCGGACCACGCGAGGTCGGACCCTCAGCAGAGGCAAGCTTTGCTGGCGGAATGGGTTGAGAATTCAAACGCATATACTCAGCAGGTGGCGAAGACCATGAGTCACCGTGACTGGGAGGAGAAGCTGCAGATAATGTGCTCGCAAGGGCAAAAGGGTGCAGAAGGAATTGGGACTCAGCGACAGAAGGCTGGGACCAAGAAGAAGAAGAAGAACGAGTGGCAGCTCCACACCATCGAGCAGTATCGCCGGAGGCACGAGAGCCACTTCGTGAAGGAGGGCGCAGCTCCAGCAGTGCGCGTCAACGTGCCTGCTTGGAGTCCGCCTGCCAAAGATGTAGAGATGAGACTGCCCAGATTGGCGTGCACCACCAGGCTCGCGGACTTGATGGCCAGCGTGGCCGAGCAGCAGGCTGACC
Organism: Cymbomonas tetramitiformis; assembly: GCA_001247695.2. NCBI lineage: Eukaryota > Viridiplantae > Chlorophyta > Pyramimonadophyceae > Pyramimonadales > Pyramimonadaceae > Cymbomonas > Cymbomonas tetramitiformis. The sequence goes on from LGRX02004962.1 coordinate 38,952, forward strand.
GCGAGAAGTATCGAGATGTTCATGATGACGCATGGTGCCTCAGATGGTTGAGGTCCAATGGTGGCGTGAAGTTACCAGAAGACGAAGTCCATCGCGTGAGGAGGCGCGCAGCACGACATCGATGGGATGAAGCTACGGACGAGATCTACATGATCACGTTGTCAGGCAAGGAAGTGAGGATACCCAAGCCTGCTGACCGTCTTGCGTTGGTCAAAGAATATCATTCCAGAACGGGCCATTGGGGTATAAGGCGCACGCAGCATCTTCTGTGGCAGCGTCATTGGTGGGCCGATCTGAGGAAGGACGTTGAGGCCGTGGTGACCCAATGTGAAACCTGCCAGCGTGTGAAGACTCATTACGCAAGGGAAGAGGCGTGCCTGTCGCCCCTTGAGATCGTGTCATTCATGTACCGGTGGTCATTGGACCTGGCGTGGCCTTCAAGGAGAGAGACCAAGGCGGGCAACAACAGGGTGCTTATCATGACCGAGCACTACACCAGGTTCATAGTCTGCGTGCCCATTCCCGACAAGGAGGCAAGGACCATTGCAGCGGCATTTCGCAGCCATGTCCTGGCGGTATTCGGGGCGCCAGCAGAGTGCCTGGTGGATGGAGGCAAGGAGTTCGAGGGCGAATTCAAGCAGTTATGCAGAGACTGCCTGATAGACCGCCGAGTCACATCGCCAGACTCACCGGAAGGCAATGGCCTCACTGAGCGGGTGGTGCGTACGATGAAGTTCTGTTTCAAGAAGATTGCCTTGGAGAAGGGCCTCGACTATGAGTGGGACGAGCAGCTCTGGTCACTCGTGCTGAGCTATAATGCAGCGCGTCAAGAGTCCACAGGAGTGGCACCGTTCACTTTGCTATTTGCCCAAGAGGCAGTGGTGCCACCGGACTTGAAGCGAGCGCCCAGCATAGATTTCAGTCCTGAGATCGAGGATGACAAGGACGCACGGGTCAAGGAGCTCCTGCTAAGGGCAGAGGTGGTGAAGCGACTGATGGTGCACGCTGGTTGCAGTCTAGAGGTGGCACAACATCGTGACACTCTACATTACGAAGGAAGAAGGGGTGGTGGGATTGAGCCCAAACCACACCAGTTTAAGGTGGGTGACTTTGTCTACATTAGACAGAAGCCTCGCAGCGGCATGGAAGTCGCGACCAAGTCCGCCATTCTGAAGTTGGTCAAAATACAGCGGGATGGTGTGGTGGTGCTTGAGGACGCCACCAAGTTAAGAGAGAAGAGCACTGTGCAGAGCATCGCGCCATGTCACCTACAGGTGAAGGACCAGTATGATTGCAGTGCAGCCGTTCCCAGCAAGCACCTGGCATGCGAAGTGTGCAGGGGGACTGATGGGGAGGCAGAGATGTTGCTATGTGACGCAAACACACTATTCGATGAAAATGATATTCTCATGTGAAAATGATATTGCCTTATTTACCTCATGATAGGATTAAAAAGCCGCATTTTAACAGTCAAGAACATGCAAGTGCAGGTTGTGCATTAGATTTAATGGTTTTTATGGTACAAAATTGAGGTCAAATGCACTTTTTCGAAATCTAGGAGGAGTGAAAATACAAAGAACTTTTGACTCAGAATCTATATACACGTTATACACATATTATTTACATGTTTTTTTCGTCTTGCTTTACGCGTCCACATCAGGTGCTACCGCTACCGCTACGCAATTATCAAAAGCTTCGTCTTCATCGGAATCGTCCGATTCATTCAAGTCACCTAGGTCCTTGCGCGTGCGTTTGGATTGTTGTGCAAGCAAAGCGACGACTATCTGCGCGTATTGCTCGTTCGGTATACTCCGTTCGGGGTCTTTCGCATCCACATTCCATGCCAGCACTATTTCATTCTTATCGAAAGTCTCGGTAGACGGTCGGTGCCCCGGTGGCGCTGCGAAAGCTCCTACGTGACTCGCAAGTTGCTTGCCGAGGTGCTTCTTCTTGGTGTCGGTGTGCTTTTTGGGTTGGAAATAGCGATATTGCAGCTGTTGAGTTGACGGATAGCGCGCCTCCACCTTCACCAAGTACAACGGATCCGACCATTCGCTTCGCTTCAATTGTACGCGGAAAGCGAACTTGTCGTTTTCAGATTCCACCGCGAGAGCCACCGCAAAGCTGCCGACTGTCATCTGGCCGTAGGTGACCTCCCACTGGGCGTTGTCCACGTACTGCTCTGCTCGCTTTTGGGCTCGACCTTGGTGTTTCCGTTTACCGTTGTACACTTCTATCGGCGCTCGATCAATTCGGCGTTGGATGCGCACCGGTATACGTAGCGGGGACGGCGGCAGCCCCGGCAGCTTCTATCGCCAACGCGGGCGCCTCTATCAGTCGAACCAAGGTGGCATTGCGCTCGATGGCGATTTTCTCGGGATGCTGGAAGGGTATCGCGGGCGCTTGACATTCTCCACCAGCAGTTAGGTGGCGCTGTTTCTCGATGACATCCTCGCGCCAAAACTTTTCGTGCACCTCCGTGAGCTTTGTGCCCAAAATGTCCTTCAACGCCTGTAAGGTATGCTCAAGCTTTTCGATGCCTTCTTCGGTAAAAGGAATCGGCTTGATGTATCCAGGCCCCGCGACAGGGGTGTAGAAACAAGCTTTGGCAATGGAGTCTCGGGTAACCATTTTGGTGAAATGGAATACTGTTTGTACTGCATGCCCACTTCGCCGTGCTCGTTCTTCTTGAACTTGAAAGCCTGCTGTGCCAAAATATTGTGGCAATCGAAGACGTGACCATCAAACCAAGAGCTGAAGTCGAAGATCTTCTCGGTGTGCTCGCATATTACACCATCCGTAAAGCATTCTTGTGCGACCTCTATCATCTCGTCGAGCGTCAAAGCTTGCTTGCGTCGTAGACGCACGGAGAAGCGTGAAAACATCTGGTCAATGTTCTCGTGCGTATGTCCCACCAACAGAAAGTTGAGTTTCACCTTGCGAAAGACGCCCGTGTGCACCAGCCAAGCTGCGTATGCCAACATCAACTTGCTCTTGTTGGTGCTCACATTGTCAAGCTGTACATACAATACTTCCGGCATCGGGTATGAATTTTCCCCGTCCCCGTTGCGTCGATGCTCTTGAATGCGGAGGATATCCCGGTGCAAAACGTTGACAAGGAAGTTCGCATCGTCCTTGAAGTTGGCGTAGTTGAAATCCATGAAGCGGCCCACGTTCTCGATCATGCTCCCCATGTTGTGCACGTCAAGGAAGTCCTTCTTAGAGTCCAGATGTTTAGGGATACGTCGAAAGTGTGGCAGTCGGGTGGTCCACTGCGTCATGCCATCGATGATCACCGAGGCATACTTATGCCAAGTTTTGTTCATGGCAATGCTCTTGGTCATATTCGCTTTACGACCATGTTTGTAGAACTTCTGGCGCTCCGCTCGTGCGATTGCCAGATGTTTGTTGAGAGGCCCGATGTATTGCCCTGTGCATGATACACAAAATCGGGTCAGTGAACAAATTACATAAACATATAAACACATCACAAAGCTATTCATGAATATTCACCTTTTTGAGATTTGGTTAAGCCTTCCTTCAATAACTTGAAGGACGCGCAAACATCGCAGTGAGAAAATCGGTTCACCGATGGAATCTTTAGCCACTTGCTGCAATCTTCTTCAAATATTTTGTACCAGTAACTGAGAGAGAGTTTTTTGCTCTCCTCATTCTCACCCAAGCTCTGAAGGTACTCGTCCCACAGCTCTTCGATGGTCAATCCATCTGAAAGGTGCTTCTCGGGTTTGTGAGGTTGGGGTTGTCCGTATTCGTCCGCGTATTTCTCGAGCCATGCGACGACCGACTCGCGTTTCAGGGAAACCTTGCGGTTGTCCTCCTCGTACGTCAATCCATGAACAAACGTGTGTCGGCCCTCGAGCACGCGTGTTCGACAGTCTTGAAGATACCCGTAGCTGATGCCGTAAGCCATATAGTAGAACTTAAAGCACACCTGTTACAAAAAAAAGACACCGTCACTCAAAAATTATTAACACATTATCCAAAAAAAAGCATAAGGGTTTTGGTAGGTCATGCCAATTTAAGACGCTTGGGAGACACCCCCAACACTGCACGTCTGCAGGCGGGACGGCCGTCGCATGCTCGTCAGCACTCTCCAAACCACGCCTTAAATCTGCGCAACCTAGACCCTCAGTGGGAATCGAACCCACGAGTGCGAGGTTCGTAGCCTAGCGCCGTACCAACTCGACCAATGTCGCGAATATGTACACATCGTAAATTTAGAAATTTATCATACAATATTCCACATTCCTGTGCTGAACAATATTACACAATCTATCACAAGGTCCAAGAAAAATTTCGCTTTGGCCAGGGACCGTTCATTAGCTAATGAACGGTTCCCGCAGCCAAAGTGTCTAATTGTGAGTCGCGCTTTGGCCAGGGACCGTTCATTAGCTAATGAACGGTTCCCGCAGCCAAAGTGTCTAAGTGTGAGTCGCGCTTTGGCCAGAGACCGTTCATTAGCTAATGAACGGTTCCCGCAGCCAAAGTGTCTGAATGGGAGCCGCGCTTTGGCCAGAGGCCGTTCATTAGCTAATGAACGGTTCCCGCAGCCAAAGTGTCTAAGTGTGAGCCGCGCTTTGGCCAGAGACCGTTCATTAGCTAATGAACGGTTCCCGCAGCCAAAGTGTCTAAGTGTGAGTCGCGCTTTGGCCAGGGACCGTTCATTAGCTAATGAACGGTGCCCGCAGCCAAAGTGTCTAAGTGGGAGTCGCGCTTTGGCCAGAGACCGTTCATTAGCTAATGAACGGTTCCCGCAGCCAAAGTGTCTAAGTGGGAGTCGCGCTTTGGCCAGAGACCGTTCATTAGCTAATGAACGGTTCCCGCAGCCAAAGTGTCTAAGTGGGAGTCGCGCTTTGGCCAGAGACCGTTCATTAGCTAATGAACGAGTTCAAAAAAAAACATACCTGCTTCTTGGCCAAAAAGTATATGAAGTCGAATTTGTCTTCAGATCGTGAGCTGTTTTTTAGCAAGTCTTTGATGAAGTATTCCTTCCTATCTTTTTGCGACATACTGAAAATATTTTCGCGAAAGGACTTAATATCTGCCGATGAGAAAGATAGACAGCAGTACGACTTGCAATTGCACTTAATGGTTTCTGCCATTGATATACTGTTAGCGTGCAAACGTCGCTGCTTGATACTAATTACGCCTGTATATTGTTTCTTGCGTATGTCGGATTCGTACGGTTTGCGCGTTACAATCTGCTTGTTTACTTCACCGTTAATGCACCGAAGAGGGTCTTCATTAAGCAAGTCTAAACTTGTCTCTGAAAATTCTGATTCTAGTTTGCTTTTTATCTCTTGTAAGTCAATTTCGCGCAAAGCGCGTGTCCCGGAAACGCGTGAAGAATTAGAGCTAACTTCCGATCTAGACGTCAAAGGCGCGTTCCAAAGAACCAATTGCGTATTTTCGCTCGGGGCTGTGCTTGGAATTGGCTCATTATCAAAAAAGTCAGCCCCTATTTCCATAGAATCTTCAATAACTATTCCCGGGCACGGTTTGCAGATAATCTCGCAACCCTCATCAAAAGGAATAGAAAACATATTTTCGTCGAAATTAGCCGTCATTAGCTTATGAAGCCGTTTTTTTCGTTCTGAAAATGATATGAACTTGCGAGTCAACGGAGAATTTCTATCTTACTGAATCGATCGATTCTCGATTTCAGCGCAAATGACACCAGCATATCTTTAAATCACATCCTTGATCTGACCACACCGAATCAGAAAGCGACAGCAGATGTCATTTTTGACGGAAATCGTCATCGATATTTGACATGTCATTTTTAGCCGCCAGAAATGACTTACAATATTTTACTAAAGTTACATCACTTTTTCAAAGTTCTTTCACACACACCCCTTTCACAGTTGACAGCCAATTTCTCTCATTTCGCAATCGCGACACTCGAAACATTTCAAGCACTGAGGGCTCAACATATTTTCCAGCTCTATCTTGGTAACAAGTGGAGCATTGTTAGAACCCTTGAAGCCGACGATCCTTCGGACAGTCTGCAATTACTGATTCACTCTGAGGACCCTTCCGAGGAAAATGAAGAAATAATTTTTAGTTTTCCTAAATTTACCTCTTCGACTGTAACCGGGGGTAGCCTCGTTCCTGAGAAACGCGTAGCGTACAGTATCATTGAGAACGAGACTCCAATTCTGTATTTCGTCGCATTCAGAAACAGAAAGCTTACTGTGATCGAATTAGACAGCGCAAACTTTGAGGAAACCTTCAGCCTTCCAAAGCACACAAATCGGCTTATGGCTTTTCAAAATTTGAAAACTAGGGCAGCAGGAGAAAAAAAAAAGCAAAGAATTCTATCTAGCGAGCTATGTAAACCAGGCGTGGAAAGCGTCGATTACAGCTCCTTTCTGGCAAAGCAAGAGGCCAGCGCCAGTGATGGATGACCTCGGAATTGCTGGCGAGATACCTGTTGTAGAGGCTTCGGTACGTCCCTTTCATGCCCTGCGCCTGGACCGGGGCGGAAAGCGTTCATTAGCTAATGAACGCTTTCGTTCGGCCTCGAAACGCGCGCCCTGAGCCTAAACTGGGGCGGAAAGCGTTCATTAGCTAATGAACGCTTTCGGCCCCGAACCGCGCGCCCTGAGCCCTGACCGGGGCGGAAAGCGTTCATTAGCTAATGAACGCTTTCGGCCTCGAACCGCGCGCCCTGAGCCCTGACCGGGGCGGAAAGCGTTCATTAGCTAATGAACGCTTTCGGCCCCGAAACGCGCGCCCTGCGCCTGGACCGGGGCGGAAAGTGTTCATTAGCTAATGAACGCTTTCGGCCCCGAAACGCGCGCCCTGCGCCTGGACCGGTGCGGAAAGCGTTCATTAGCTAATGAACGCCTTCCGCCTCGAACCGCGCGCCCTGAGCCCTGACCGGGGCGGAAGGCGTTCATTAGCTAATGAACAGTTTCCGCCTCGAACCGCGCGCCCTGAGCCCTGACCGGGGCGGAAGGCGTTCATTAGCTAATGAACAGTTTCCGCCTCGAACCGCGCGCCCTGAGCCCTGACCGGGGCGGAAGGCGTTCATTAGCTAATGAACAGTTTCCGCCTCGAACCGCGCGCCCTGAGCCCTGACCGGGACGGAAGGCGTTCATTAGCTAATGAACAGTTTCGTCTTGTCCCAGGCTGCCAGGAGAACGGATGTGCAGCGTGCTGCCGAACGCGCCCTTCAAGGACCTAGTGGCTCCAGAACGTATACTGGAGCGGGCGCCAATGTGGATATGTCTCAAGTGGCCACCCCATCTGAGGCAAGGAAGGCAGCCGAGGTGGCTGCACATGGGTGGCACGCTAAGCTAACAGTGGAGCATGCAGCAAAGATGGATTATGAGGAGAAAACAAAGCTGTGCAGGCAAATCGAGATGGAGCACCGGTGGCCGAACCCGATGGATTTCGACGAGGCGGCGGAGAAAGGGAGTGTGTTTCGTCTCCCCATTGAATGCCTGTACCACGCGACGGGGTACGAGGCCTGCCGGGATCAAGAGAGGGGCTGGGTGAACGAGATCAAGTCCAGCAGAAAGGAGAACCCGTGGGCCCCTTTCAATGCGGGTCTTGTTGCGATCGACGATGTCAAAACCCGTGCCGAATTCTCCCTGAAAAAAGCTTTGAGGGGAGGATACCGCGGCAAGGTTTTGGGCACCAGCACTGTTATCAAGCCACCGACGAGTGTCACGAGGAAATCCCGGCGGAGATAGCCTTTCAGTACTTCGAGAGCAAGATCTACATCGGTCTCACGCCTGACATGATTCAGTTCTTAGGCGAGATGCAAAACATGATCGACCAGAAGCAGAAAGGCAAAGACAACACTCAGTTCATGCAAGGGCTCCGTTCGACCCTTTTCGAAAAGCATGGGGTCGTGTACAAGGTTTACCGAGAAGCGTTGATCTCCGAGTTCGTCGCCAGCGTCCCCGAGGACACCGAACGGGGTACCCCTTATCAACCTGGGTATTACGAGGACGGAGGGCTGGTGAAAAAATGGCGGAATTCGAATCAGAGCATGGATTTTCAGTCCCGGATCCCGAGAAATATCCCCAGGGATTCCAGTACATGGAGAAGCGGGGGACGTTTGAGAACGAGGAAAACCCTGAGGGAGACCCTGTGGTAGAGGTGACGATGACGGTGCTGAACGATGACATCGACGCTCACCTCGATCGGGTCACAGATTGGTACCCCGTAATGTCTCACTTGAACCAGTCGATGGAGACGCATGTGAAGGAAGTAGCGATGTCCAAGCATCAAGTGCTCGGCGGCGTGCAAATCAACCACTACTTCATGCACTGGACAATTGCCAATTTCCGGCCGCAGACGTGGGCCCTCTGCGTTAGTATCATGGAGGCTTACAGAAGGTTTGACCTGAAGGGCATGAAAAACCCTTTGGCTTCGAAGACCAAAAAGCGCAAGGCCTCATCTTCGCCCGCTAAGGGACCCGCCAAAAAATCTGGCAAAAAGGGCACCTCCAACCGACAGGTAAATTACTTTTTACTTCTGCTTCAAACAGTGTTCTCCCTCCCAAAGCATCCTTTTCTATATTTTAAGACATGCTAAAAATGTTTTTTTTACTTACAGATAGAAGACGAGGTGCAACGAGGAGGCGGGGACCACGGAGCGGGCTTGTCTAGAGGGGCAGGCATTTTGGTGGAAGAAGCTCAGTTTCTCCACAATGCCAAATCCATGGGTATGACGTTCTGGATTAACTTGGGCGGCTTGGCGGGGGAGGCGGAGTTCGACAAGGTGGACACTTATCTGCGCCAGATTATTAACAAGGACTTGTCAGTAAAAGAGGGAGGCCTGATGATAAGCCAGTTCAAGAAGGAACGCATGGTGCAGAAGCACTTGGTGTCCGCGGCGGGATTGGAAACCTGGGACGAATTCAAGGACGAGTTCACCCTCTACTGGAGCTCCCAAGAGAAAATCGAGTCGTTGATCGGCTGCTTACCTTCAACTCAGGGGGGAGCGCGCCGGGGGGGGGTTGGGGAAGTTCCGCACGCGATCTTGAATTACGTCGAGAACGCGCGGGCAAATCTCAAAGAAGCGCAGGCACCAAGCGCGGCTCACATCCAAGGCTTGCAACAGATCGAAGTGAAAGTCGACATCAAACTCTATCGGGAGGCGCGGACCGACGGGCCGGAGGCTAAGGTTCCAGGAGAGGCAGGTTTGGAGAACGACGAGCCCACACATCAGGAGAACGTGCCGATGCTACCTCGTTGGAAGATCGTCAAGGGCAGCATGACCGATATGAAGGACGTCCCGAGACTGCCCTTCACGGGGACGATCATCGACTGCAATTACGAACTTGACAAGGAGAAGACTCCCGACGCGATGACCAAGAAGGAGGTGCAACCGTTCCTGGAGTCTTTCAACGCCAAGACCACCTCCCCGGCATGGACAGTCGCTATTTTTTGCGGTTTCGCCCAACAAAACGATTTCCTGGAGGTGATTGACAATTACTGCTCCGGCCGCGCGGAGCGGTTCTTCTGGCACAAGGCGAACGTGCACATGAACCCCAACAAGTCCGTACGCTACAATGACGTTGAATGTGGCGTCCTGGGGTACCATGTAAAATGCGATGCCCAGGGGCAGTCTTCTAAAAAGCCTGAGTGGATGTTCAACTTTGATCTGGGGGAAGGTGAACGTTACAGCCGCGCGTCACTTTTGCGCGGCTTCCCGGTTGTGCACCAGATGTTCAAACGCGAGGGCAAAGTCGTGAATAACCATCAGAAACCCCTAGCACTGTTGATGGAGCTGATCCAGTGCCACATGCTCGGTGACAATCCGGGCAAGGTGGATGAGAACGGCCATCCACTCAACTGGATTCTCGACGCTTGCTGCGGCGTCGGCTCGACGTCCATGGCCGCCATGAGGTGTGGTATGAACGCGATCGGCTTCGACCACGACCAGTTCATGGTCAGCTCTGCGCAGCAACGGCTGACCAATTTCGACGCCGAGCCCGATCAAACGGCCGAGACGAAGCCAAAACAGAAGAGCGAACCGACGGCGAAGGGCAAGGAAGCGGCCACTGCCGAATCTGAGGAAGACGCATTAGATGAAGATGACGCAGATGATAATGATGAATAAAATAGTAGGATTTGTCGACCGCCTTGACTGATAGTATCAGTCATGCCTCGACGGTATAGGGTGAAAAGAACTCTACTCGTAAACATTTGAATAAAGAATGATACATGTATGCATATTTCGGTGTTTTCATTGTACGCATACTGCACTTTTCTACCGTGTTGCCTTTATGTATCCCTATTTCGCGCATAAATATCACTAAACCCTGATTTTTTTGAAATATATATAAATCCAAAAATGACATATGATAATGTCATTTTCATCGAATAGTGTGTTCGCATGCAACAGGGGTTACCACTTGTGGTGTCTTAACCCAGCATTGGATGGAGTACCAGAAGGCGAGTGGCTATGTCCCAGGTGCTCAGGCACGGGAATTCAAGCTGCCAACGCCGAGGTGCAGACCCAGGAAGATGAGAGTTCTGGAGTCCTGGAGGACAGACTGGGCATAAAGGAGCAGCAGCTTAACGAGAAGCTGTCCTCGGAGATGCGCCTGCTGCCAGCAGACGTGGGTCCTCGCCGCGTGGTGAAGGGGGACAAATCTCAGCCATGGCATGCGATTTCATCAAGTGAGATGCTATTGGAAGGGGAGGACATGTTCTTGGGCATGCCAGATCAGATTGATTGGGGCAGGCAGGATAAGCTGTCCAAGGCCGTGCAGATCTTCATGCCAGGGCATTGGAATGAAGGGCATCGCACGGTGCTGAGCAAGAAATACCGGGAACAGAAGGCAATGGCAAGGCAGCTGAGGGATGCACCTCGTGTGCCTGCTTTGGCTGAAGAAGAAGTCGAAAGACGAGGAGAATTGAGACATATGACCAAGGCTCAGGTGCGAGAAGCTAGCGCGCTGCAGTGGGGGCTTGAGCTGGTCATCACGGTGCCCTCCGAGGTGAGGCGATTGGCGACAGAGGTGGACTGGAAGTCCATCGATGGCGTCTGGGACCCATGGGCAGGTACTGGGGTCATCAGCGATGTGATGGTGGAACAGTGGCCGCAGTTGAGGTTCATGAATAATGACTGGAATCCTCAGTTGGGTTGGTCTGAGGCGCGTGACGCACTCCAACCAGGTAATTATCGCTTATGGAAGGAGAAATATGGTGTTTGCGACGCGGTGGTGACTTCACCTTGGTTTGCAGCGCTGGACATTGCATTTCCATTGGCAGTGATGGCCAGCCGTGTGGTGGCATGTGTCCACGTTCCATCTTATTACTTGACAGACATGACCGAGAGCAGGGCTGCGTACTTCAGACGATTGAGTCAGACGGGACGCTTGCATGTGATTGGGCATCTGGAACATGGACCTATTGGCCGTAGGTGTATGTGGGTCTTGGTATTCAAGAATCCGCTGGTCAGAGCAAGGATGTTACAGGGTGGAGAAGGTGAAGGCATTGGTATGTTCACTTTCAGCTTGGGCAAGTTCATGGCAGATGGTGATACGACACAGTATGCTGAACAAGCCCATATTTGAGTCTGTGCTACTGCGCGCAGCAGCTACAGATGGGGGATGTTGGAAATCTGGGCTTGCATGGAAGAGCTTAGCGTTCGATCTTAGGATATCAGAATTTCAAAAATTTTGTAGCCTTATGGTCTCGTGCTGCGTTGAGAATTGCTTGTTCAGTTACCGGCACCAGTGAATGTTAACGACAAACCTACAATCATCCGCGAGTGTTGAGATTGCCCGATTCCGAGGATATTTGTACCACCATATGCACGCGTTTGCGACAGCTGTAACAAACGCCGGCTTCTCGTGGTATCGAGCCGGGTTTGTCCAGCTGGTGACACGCGTGACAGGAGTGACAGTATGACAGGCTTCGCCAAGATGACCTCCTGAGAGAGACAGACCTGCTAGGGAAGATATTCGCAGTATCAGGTTACCAAGAAATGATACGGTGACGACGGCGATGACTCCTTTGCCACTGACGTGTCAGTCAGAATAAGTTAAGCGGTAACAGTGTTAAAGCTGGCATGGAATAATGACTTTCCATTGGCCAGATGAAGATTTGAGGGCTAGAACCCGTTACAGTTTTGGGAAATGTGACAGAGCATAGAGAGATAAGTAACCTCTGACCGAAGGTCAGACCAATGGACTCATTATTGTTTTGCCTTCGCAAGTGCTAGGTGGCTGTTCGCGTGCCAGTGCTAGATTGCTAAGACAGTTCTGCTCACAGCTTTTGTACACAATAATTCGTATTTTGTGGTTATTGTACAATTTTGATGAATATATTTTACTGCTGTTTTCATACTTTTTCATGTTGGAAATCTGGGCTTGCATGGAAGAGCTTAGCGTTCGATCTTAGGATATCAGAATTTCAAAAATTTTGTAGCCTTATGGTCTCGTGCTGCGTTGAGAATTGCTTGTTCAGTTACCGGCACCAATGAATGTTAACGACAAACCTACAATCATCCGCGAGTGTTGAGATTGCCCGATTCCGAGGATATTTGTACCACCATATGCACGCGTTTGCGACAACCTAGTTCCGCAATATAAGATATGCGAAGAATCATGGCAAATCGGATGTCTAGAACTTGAGTTATTGCCGAAAACGTGAAAATAAGTTCCTAGAAAACAGGATCAGTATGAGCGGTATGGCAATTCGCCCTTAAGGTGTTAACACCCTAAGGGCGAATTCGTTTTGAGCAGTATGGGATCAGTATGAGCGCAAATGCCGCGATAACGTCTATGCTAGTCAACTACTTGCGATGTATGAAGTATCGGTATCCATATTTGTGACTTGAGCAAGGTCCCCCAGCAGAGCAAAGGCCACCAAACTCAATATATCGAGCAAAACACTTACTGGAAAGTGCAGGGGTGCTCTGCTGGCAGGTGACAAAAGTATGCTCTATGGAAAGTGCTCTGAAAGCTTCAAATTAAGGATCTGCTACTTTCTTTCAATTATATGCATCATGATACGTCGTCGTTGCCCACTCGTAACATCAAGTCGATAGTGGTGCCATGCGGTTCATGGCGCATGCCCGAAAATTACCCCAGCGGCCGTTCAACATGATTTCCTTAAGTATGGTGAGGGTGGTTCACATATATACATGTGTACACATAACGTGTGAGTGATAACGAGGTGCCATGTCATCCACCTAGTTCCATAATACAATCTATGCGAAGAATCGTGGCAAATGGATGTCTCGTAGAACTTTAACGATTATCGCCGAAAACATGAAAAACAAGATCCTGGAAAACAGGATCAGTATGAGCAGTATGGCAATTCGCCCTTAAGGTGTTAACTCAAACATTTTTTTCAATTGTGTCGATACCTATATACATTCCATATATGAATTGCTCAACACTCAATATCAATGTGAATTGCTCGACACTAACACTATTGCTCAGCACTAACACTGCTTAACTTTGCTTTCCTATAGTTCGTTCAGCATTAGCTATAGCATTTCTCATTTAAACCTCTTTGTTCCATCTCCACATTAGATGATAAAAATTCAGCCGGTGAACTTGGAATTGTAACCAGTCTAACTATCATATATTAGTCCAAATCACCGTAACATGTAGGCCGAATTTCACATGACCCATAATCGATCAACATCCTATCTAAATGCTGAAAATATGTCTCCCATCCTCGTGTACAATACATTTTTATACATTGGAACCAATGAGTGGCGGGTATGATTAATACCAACTATCGTCGATACACGTCTACTTCAATTGAATGGCCACCAACCTAATATATTGATTTTTCCCCACCTGTACCTTCACGTACCCCCTATAAAATTAATAAATCCCCTTCGCTTGATGCAGACTACGCGTCGCGACACGATGCGACGCGCGCGACGCGACGACAGACACACGACGACAGACAAGTGAACAAGAGCAACAGCCAACACGCAGCTTTCCCCCCATCGCAATGAACCTTTAGCCTAAAACCTGGATGGCTTGCGTTTCGTTTGTAAAATAATCAATTTCACTGCCAATTCAGCAGTATGATATTGCACAGATTGGTATCATAACTTCGCGTTGGTGGAGATTCAGCAGAGAACACACACACACACAGAGAGAGAGAGAGAGAGAGAGAGAGAGAGGCCAATTGGTCTCAGCTCGGCAGCTTTACTACATTCAAACCTGTAGCACCGACACGGAGGCATATTGTATCAATCTCGCGCTTTTTTGCAGCAGTGGAGAGGTTACATCTCCTCTCTTTAAATTGCGACACCGCGAAAATATTGCGTGGACCAGCGCAATGATCACGGCGTATACGTGGCCACTAGCATATGCTAACGGCTCCATGGCGCGAGGGCACCTCGGCGACGTGCAGCTGCGCGTGGCCCGTTTTGAGCCACTAGAATAATCAGTAACTCGCTCGATCCTTGCTTGACACTTCACTTGCTCTGTCACTTAGAGGGGGAGAAATTTGCCACACCACTGAAAACGGCTTGACATGTGCCCTTGGCTCGGGCTGCTCAAAGCCCTCGGTTTTGGGCGCTACCCTGCACGACTCCCACCTGGTCCCATCTGCAATGAGGTGAAGTTCTATCTGAATGCTCTGTGAATGTTGTGTGCCCCGCCTCCTCGCGAGACACATTTTTAGGACACTCTCCTATAGCCGCAGGTTGTCCTGTCGTGCTAGTTCTTTGTGCCCCACGTGAATAGAGTGAAGACTTTTTAGTGCGTGAGTGCAGCAGGCGCCACTCCGTCTGTTGACGACGTCCTCTGGTGTTAAGCAGGTTCTAGTGGGTACGACCTTGCAGCAGCAGAGCGTGGCGATCTTGCAAGATTGTCCTGGGATCATCCTCTCTATATCTTGCCTTACTTCCGGAGACCCCTCGAGAGGAGAAGTCGTCAAGGTTGAATCTGAGATAATAGGGCCGAAGAATGGTTATGACCGCGTATGGAGACTAAGTATTTGCGATGTTGGCGACGGTGATCTTGTTGCCCGATTCTTAGACATCATATACCATGAAGAGGTCGCCTCGGTCCAAAGTGCCCGATGACGTGGCTGCGGCTGTTAACTAGCGTGTTAGTCGCCTCCAGCTCTTCGCGGGGCCGCGTTGTCGCCTCAGATAGTGCCTAAGCCACTCCACCAGCAAACTTGCGCTCTGTCTCTGTGTGGGTAGCGCACACACGCGCGCGCGTGCGTACGCAGCTGGTTCTTTCCGATGTTATCCTTCCTGCTTTCTTCCATGGAAGTATATTTTACTCCTTGCGGCGTCATCCACCCTTTCCGGGAAGCCTCGCATAGCTCCCCGCTTCTTACGTTCCCACACGCTTTGCGAATCCGTTTACTCCCAATTTTCCTTTACTCGAATCATGCAATTATGGCTCAGGTTGAGGATGGCGGGGACGTGACCGATACACTATATGAGCGCATGCATCAGAGACACAACTTGCTTGAGGTAAGCCGTTACCCACGAGTACCCAGGTGCCCTGCGGGCAAAGTGTCTCTGCAGTACGTGCCCACACCCAAGCTCTAGGAATCAGCTCAAGGTGCTGTGTTCATCCTGTGTGTGGACCTGTTTTCAGCTGCTGCTGCGAATACACAACGCTCTGGCATCTCCACCAATAGCCACCGAGGACGCCGGCCGGTACTGTCGCCCCCCTTCCCTGAGGATATCGTTTCCACCGTTTTTCTTCCCTTGTCTTCAACGGAATTTCTTGTCAAACCTCGAGCACGCTGCCTCTTCCTGTCCCGACCCTGGGAGGCTCGCCCGCCAGGTACTTCCCGAGGCGCTGCGAACTGGAGCACTACAATCAGGAGCGGCTCGGTGCCATCAATTCATATATCTGCAAGCGGCGTCATAAGCAGCTCTTCAACACAGCACGCGAGGGCTTATTCGAGGTTTGTTCCTGCTCTTGGTGCACAAATATGCACGGGGACCCTAGCGTGCGTGTCTTGCGGATACAGCCCGAAGCTGAGTGCTGGGTGTATGTGTGTCGCGGATAAGGTCGAAGCTGAGTGCTGGGTGTGTGTGTCTCGCGGATAAGGTCGAAGCTGAGTGCTGGGTGTGCGTGTCTCGCGGATGAGGCTCGAAGCTGAGTGTTGGGTGTGTGTGTCTCGTGGATAAACTCGAAGCTGAGTGCTGGATGTGTGTCTCGCGGATAAGCTCGAAGCTGAGTGTTGGACGTGTATGTGCGTGTCGCGGATAACATTCATGGAATAACTATGGACCAACGGGTCCCATCCATCGACTGTGAGCCACTGGGGGGCATGCCAGCAGGGTCCGCTTAGTCCGTAACCCAGGGACCGACTATTGTTGGGCGATGATCGGTCACATCGTATCATCTTTCCATGCTGCTTTGCATTTGGGTTGGGAATATGTATGAGTTAGTGGTATCTTGTCACGGCCCCGCGCTGCTCTTGATTTGCTTCTCACATCCACTGGGATGATGGTGGGCTGGCTTTTGTTGGCCGATCTCATGCCGTTCAGTGTGTCGCGTATAAGCTCGAAGCTGAGTGCTGGACGTGTGTCTTGCGGAAAAGCTCAAAGCTGAGTGCTGGGTATGTGTGTCTTGCGGATAAGCTCGAAGCTGAGTGCTGGGTGTATGCTTATCCTTGCGACTCCTTTGGCACCCCGTAGCCACAGGAGACTGCACTATGTACCCACGCCGGGGATCAAAGGATTCAGCACACACTTCGGGACACTCATCCGGATTCTCCGGAGCTCACTAGTGAAGAATGGGACCCCCTAAGCCTCGCTGAGCCACCCGAGCCCCTCTGCATCCGCACCGCCAGCGCACTGCCACCTTGTGCCTGAAGTCGGTTCATCCCTGCCCCCCAAGCTGCGCGAGCCATATCTCCACCACCAAGCCCACGCGCAAGACCACCCCTCTGCTCCCTGAGCCTCACTGGGCCACCTGAGCCCTTCTGCGGTTGTCCTGCCGGCGCACTGCTGTTGTGTCTCTGGAGCCGGCTCACCTCCGCCAATCGAGCCACCCCTCCACCACCAAGCCCACATCCCACATCACCCCGCTGCCCCCTACAGCCTGGGCTCAAGAGAGCTTGCCCACCCACGCCACGGCCAGAATGCCCAAGCGCTGTCCCAAGGGGCTGAGAATGATAAACTGGGTTGCCCTCATCCAAACTTGCGCATCCGCCATCGACTTGTGCTTGTAGCCCTCTACCCCCAGCACCAACTCCTCGTGACTGGAGCCCTTGCGCTGATTGCCTTGCGAGGTGGCCGCGAACTTGAGCAATGCGCTCCACACTTGCGCTGTAACTGCCACGCCGCACTGTTCCTACTTGGGGTCCCATCCCCACAGTTGCCTGTGTGTCCCAAGCCCTCCCGGTGGCCGATAGTTCACCACCCGGTCGTCGCCTTCCCGACAGCTGCTCAATGTTAGTTCCGGCACGGCCAGCAACCTCGCCCGGTGGGCGCGGAAGCTGATGAGATGCCGTATGCTGCCGTGCAACCTGTTGTAAGTGGTCATCGCTGCCAGGATGGGCCCCCAGGCTCTGAGGGGCCCGGCGTGTGTCATCTCCACCCGCGGACCTCCCCACATCTCCCCCGTCATCCTCATCAGTTCCCCCCATGCCATCAACCCCCCCAAGAAGGCCGGCCACCCGCCTGCTCGCCCCCATCAAGGTGGCCACCCCTCCCTCAGCCAAGGCCATTGCTTGCTCCGGCGAGGCCCCACTCTGCTCCTGAGTCCAGACCCCACTCCCCGGGCCCGGCGACAAAAGGTCATCCCACTCATTCAAGATATCCTCGACACTTGACGCCGCCTGGCTGAGCCCGCCTATGCCTGCCCGTGCCCCTCCAGATCGCGCCTCGGCGGTGCCCCCTCCTTGACCCTCCACAGTGCCCAGATGCTCCACCTCCCGCCGCACGTCCTCCATGCTCTCCAAAAGCCTCGATGCCATCGCGCCTGCCTCGCCTGCCTCACCGGGAGCCTGCCCAGACCGCTCACGCTGCGTTCCCTCAGATTCCTGCATCCCACCGCCAGACCCATCCTGCGTGGCATAGTCTGTCTCCTCGAACGCGTCCTCCCACGCTCTGTCCATCAGTGCCAACCTCTCCGCCCCTTCCCGTCGGTCCGCCTCCCCCCGATCCAGGTCCGGGCCCATGCCTCCTCCCACACGCCCTCCGCCAGCCCAACGCCACCCACTTCCGGCCGGACATCGCCCTACAGCCCGCCTGATGATCAGCCCTGCAACCCCCCGTGCAAGCGCGAAAGAAAGCAGCCGGACCCACTTCTCCTTCCAGCCCACCGCCCCGCCACGTGCCGCTTCCTCGTCCTCGTCCTCGTCCTCGTCCCCATTGCCATCCACCTGCTCTCCCCCTTCCGCGTTCGCCTCCATGTACCGCCGCTCCCTGAAGCGCCGCTGCGTCTTCCTAATGAGTCCATACGCCGCAGGCGCCATCCCACCGTACACCTCCACCCCAAAGGGTATAAAGTGATGTGGGCGGACATCCCCGTACGTCGCCACCTTGCTCTCCTCTACCTTCTTCGCCGCCGCCCCGGGGGCCATCATGGCCGCTCCCAGGTGCGCGTCTGGCATCGGCCGCGCCGTGGCCACATCAAAAAGCACATGCTGGCCCGGTCCCTCCGCATCCAACACTGTCACATCCGGGCAATGATTCCATGAGTAGGTCAGGTAGCCCGCGAAGTCATCGTGCAATGCAGACGCCAAGGGATAGGCAGACTTGGCCACCTCGAACAGCACCCTCTGCAGTTTGTGGTGGATGAAAGAGTACCAATTTCCTCCCCCAACCCCCACTCCCCCCCGGCATGCCAGTAAGTGTGTCCCGGTGGGATCCCGCTCTCCTCCACAATCGGGGCACTCCTCCACTTGGCCAAGGAGGGGCTGCTCCGCATGAAGAATGTGTCGCAGGGCCACCCGGTATTCCGCCGAACTGAGCTCTAGGGCTGGGCAGCATGGAACACCCCTCAAGAAAGCAGGCACAATACTGTTGAAGGTCACCGAGAAAAGCCAGGGGAGCCGAGACGTCCCCACGTGCCCAGCCAGCCAAAGCCAATCCGCAGAGTGGAGGACAGCAGCATAGACCCGTTGGGCACGTTTTTGAGACCTGCTGTAATCACTCAACTTCTTGACGTCGTCCGCCTTTGGCACTTGTGGTGGCAAATGCTCATTTGCTCCCCTCGCCTCCCCAATCACCTCCATCGCCTCCGACACCTTCTGCATGGCCGCTTGCAAAGAATTAACATACGGCAAGTCGCTCTCAGCCCTGAGGTCCTCGGTCCCCGCCGTCACTGTTGGAAAGAGCTCCCGCATATCCTCCCAGACTTGCGCAAACCCACCAAGCCAGGCCGCACTGCTCACCCTCGCCGCCTTAGTCAGGCCCATCCCATGCGGGAGGGTGGCAAACTCACAGGAATGCCACGCCAATCCACCGCCAGGCAGCAAGTCCCGCAACGCCCCCTGCATCCTCCTGTCATGCTCCTCAGCCGCCTCCCGCATCATCTCCGGCGGCACACCTCGCAGCCAGAACCCCAGCCTCGGGTGGGCACAGAATCGAAGCAGGAGCCCCTGGGCCTGCGCATGCCCAAGCTTGTTTAAGAGGGGCAAGATGCCACATAGCTCCTCCACCTTCTTCAACATCTCCACACTGACCGCCTCTGCCTTCCCCACCGGCACCCCCAAGACATCGATGAAGTCCAGCTCCCCCCGTGCACCCGGCATCCCGGCCTCGAAGCAACTGGCGTCCCCCTCAGGCGAGAAAGCCGCTGACTTCACCGGCTGAATATCCAGGCCAATCGCCACTGCCTCCTCCATATAAGTCTCATACGCGAGCGCCGCTTCAACCGGAGGGCCCAGGAAGAAAGCGTCATCCAAGTAGGCAAAGATGACCACGCTAGGGTGTCCCTCCTGAACCCGCTCCAGCACCACCTGCAACGGGGCCAAGTAAAGTGGCCCCAGGGGGTCCCCCTGCTGCGTGCCCTCCTTCGACTTGACAAATCGCATCACCGAGCCATCAACGCCCCCCAGCCGAAACCCCAGGTTCGCATCCACCCCATAACAAAGGTCTGTCCATGCTCACAGCTCCGGGAAGTCCCGCTCGATAGCCTCAAACATTGCCTCACGGTGCACCGCATTGAAGGCATTCCTGGCATCTGCCTTAACACAGACCCGTTCCGGGTGCCGATCCAGGGCGGCCTGAACAGTGTGGACCCCCAGGTCCACCCCTCCCTTCACCGCAACCCCAATCTGGGCCGCCCGCAGTCCACCATGGTCATCATCCTGTCGACGCCCACAAAATCGAGCCCTGAGGGCCTTCGCACGCTGCCTGCATATGACCTTTGCCACTAGCTTCCGGAGAACTTCGCCACACGCAATGGGCCGGACGTTGACGCCGAGGTCGTCCTTCAGCAACGCCACTAACCTAGCGCCTGCCAACCACTCCCGAATCCCCGCCGGGGCCCGACCTGCCGCCAGATGGTTGCACACCTCCAACAGTGCATCTCGCCCACCAGAGACATGGACCGCCCACATATGCTCCCAGCGCCACTGAGAGCTGCCCGGTCCCGAGGCCCGCGGCAGATTACGCATTACATCATCGAACGTCTTCTCATCCAGCTCAAGCGCCTGCCCCCGAAGCTCCCGCCGGCGATCCTCTCCCACATCCTGCCTCCTGCCTGTCCCAGCCGGGTGCAACCGCTCCAGCTTCAGCAACGTCCCCTCCGTCGCTGGTGCCAGCTTGGCCAACTCCAGCCTCTTCGCTGCCTTTCCCAGCTGCCCCGCATTCACCAATCGCACAACATCTCGCAGCACCCGTTCCTCATCCGCCTTTGCCACCCGCACCCGCGTCCGCATCCCCCCGAGGCAACCGCCGCCAACCCATAAGCAAGCCCTCCTCCGCCTCCCTCCCTCCCTCCGCCTGGGTGTGTGTGTGTGTGTCTCGCGGGGGACTTACGTGACGGTGTCATTGTGCCAGGTCCGAATGGGTGGGAGTTCGGGCCATCATAGCTGACCGGGAATACGTCTCGCCATAGGGTTGTGGCATCTCGCTGTTAACGGGGACGGCCACTTGGGTGCTTTGGATGATGGGATGTGGCTGTCCCTGTGGTACCCTTCTGATGGGTACTGCCTCTTTGAGGGCGTCGGGGATTCGTCCGCGGCTGGCTCTTTTTATGTCCAGTGCCTTGGGGCTTTTTCACCTGCCGGGGGACTGGTGGTTGACAGCCACGTTATGGGGTGCTGACATCTCGTTGTAAACGGGGACGGCCACTGGAATGATTTGGATGATGGGATTGTGGCTGTCCCTGTGGTACCCTTCTGACGGGTACTGCCTCTTTGAGGGCGTCGGGGATTCGTCTGCGGCTGGCTCTATTTATGTCCAGTGCCTTGAGGCTTTTTCACCTGCCGGGGGACTGGTGGTTGGCAGCCACGTTATGGGGTGCTGACATCTCGTTGTAAACGGGGACGGCCACTGGAATGATTTGGATGATGGGATTGTGGCTGTCCCTGTGGTACCCTTCTGACGGGTAATGCCTCTTTGAGGGCGTCGGGGATTCGTCTGCGGCTGGCTCTATTTATGTCCAGTGCCTTGGGGCTTTTTCACCTGCCGGGGGACTGGTTGTGGCGGCCACGTTATGGGGTACTGGCGGATCGCTGTGAACGGGGACGGCCACTGGAATGATTTGGATGATGGGATGTGGCTGTCCCTGTGGTACCCTTCTGGCGGGTACTGCATCTTTGAGGGCGTCGGGGATTCGTCTGCGGCTGGCTCTATTTATGTCCAGTGCCTTGGGGCTTTTTCACCTGCCGGGGGACTGGTGATCGATACCCACTTTATGGGGTACTGGCATCTCGTTGTGAACGGGGACGGCCACTAGAATGGTTTGGATGATGGGATGTGGCTGTCCCTGTGGTACCCTTCTGATGGGTACTGCCTCTTTGAGTGCGTCGGGGATTCGTCTACGGCTCGCTTTTTGGGAGTGTCTTGGATTCGTCTGACGCTAGCTCCCTCTCCGTGTACAGTGCTCATGGTTATTACACATGCCGGGGGACTTGCGTTCTTTGACCTTGATATGAAGTACTGACGGATCGCTGTGAACGGGGACGACCGCCGGGTGGAAGTGGGTTTTGGGAGGCGGTTATCCCTGTGGTGCCATTCTGGCGGGCACTGCCTCTTGGAGAGCTCGGTAGATTCGTCTGTCGTGCTGCGAGGAGAGGCAGAAGGTGGTGATGTACAACTTCTGTGTTCTCCCTTGAATTTTGTGGGGAGCACTTAGGTGCCCGCATGTTTCCTTTTTGACATGGGGTGTCCATGCTGTGTGGTGTGACTGCATTCATGACATAACCATGGACCAACAGGTCCCATCCATCGACCGGGAGCCACTGGGGGGCATGCCAGCAGGCTCCGCTTACTCCGTTACCCAGAGACCAACAATTGTTGGGCGATGATCGGTCACATCGTTTCATCTTTCCATGCTGCTTTGCATCAGGGTTGGGAACATGTATGAGTTTGTGGTATCTTGTCACGGCCCCGCCCTGCTCCTGATTTGCTTCTCACATCCACTGGGATGATGGTGGGCTGGCTTTTGTTGGCCGATCTCATGCCGTTCAGTGTGTGTGTCTCGCGGATGAGCTCGAAGCTGAGCGTGGGATATGTGTGTGTCGCGGATCCATCGACCGGGAGCCACTGGGGGGCATGCCAGCAGGGTCCGCTTACTCCGTAACCTAGAGACCAACAGTTGTTTGGCGACGATCGGTCACATCGTATCATCTTTCCATGCTGCTTTGCATTTGGGTTGGGAATATGTATGCGTTTGTGGTATCTTGTCACGGCCCCGCCCTGCTCTTGATTTGCTTCTCACATCCACTGGGATGATGGTGGGCTGGCTTTTGTTGGCCGATCTCATGCCGTTCAGTGTGTCGCGGATGAGCTCCAAGCTGAGTGCTGGACGTGTGTGTCTCGCGGGTAAGGTCGAAGCTGAGTGCTAGGTGTGTGTGTCTCGCGGATAAGGTCGAAGCTGAGTGCTTAGCATATGTGCTTCTGACCGATCCTAGTATGATTACTTGTTTGGAGCTCATACAAGTTCTCGAGCTTGTTACCGGGGAGCGGCAGCCAAACCCGAGGAAGGGAAAAGAAATGAGCATCCTTCTGGTGCACGTCCAGACACCCGAGTGTTCCGAAGATTGTTGTAAAGATGCAACAGGGTTTTGTCAGGATTCCCTTTCGCCCCACCTCGCAACTTAGGCGGAATGTTGTTGTGATATCAGGCGGGGTTGCTGACACCGTCTTTTGAGGACGCCGTAGCTGAAGGTAGGTCTCCACATACCCACTGGGCTCGGCACAGTCTGCCTCGAAAGTGCACCGGGGGCTTTGCATAGTCTGCCAGCGCATACCTCTAGTTCCGAGGCAGAACGGTTTTCTCCGATCGAAGCTGGCTCAGTTTTCACGTAAGTAGCCTTTCGGAAGATAGCATACAACGAATGAATTAGATAGCGTAATGTGCACGCTCTTTTTTTATAATTTCGACATGCACCGGCACCTGCTTCACGCTCGAAATCCGAACCAGACAATATTTGGTTTTTATACTCGAAAAACACAACACACTTGCCTTTGATGAATTTGATATCCGCCACGTTTATAGCTTCTTTCCCATTACAGGTTACTTTATTACCCACTTATAAAACACCGTAGGTCGGGTCATCATCGTTGGTCAGGTCAATCAGTCGGTCGTCATTTGGACTGAAAGTAGCAATATTAAAAGTAGCAGACGCGACATGATCCTGCCCCTGCCATCAAACTAAACTAGTTTAGAAAGAAGCTACGGTTTTGTCGGTGATGGTTGCTCATCTGCCAACCTAATTCTTGCAGAAACGCAAAAGGTACGAGCGTACCTCTACAGCAGGTTCATCTTCGGCCTTGAGCTCGGTTTACTCACAGCAGGTTCATCTTTGGCCTTGAGGT
>LGRX02004964.1:0-15365 GCA_001247695.2 Cymbomonas tetramitiformis
CGATTTGCACTATCGGTCAATTGTTGGAATAAAGCTTATGCCATCACCCGTCCTTTAAATTATCGAACCGTAAACGAAACCGGGATTGCACAATATACTAATCGTCTCGGACGTCTTTATCAATTGCCATCTAAAATGTATGGCGGTAATAGAGCCTTTCGTTACTCTTGGAGCGTAAACAACGTGTTGACCCCTGCATTTCCTAATTCGCCTTTACAAGCCTATATGAATATCACTCATTCACAAGGTGACCAATATTCAATGATGGGTTCAAATCATATGCAATCGAGAACTGATTATTTCAACAATTCTTTTATATTGCCTTTAAATTTGTGTTTGGATAATGAACCGCGCCGATTGAGTGGATACTCAAGTTTAGGCACTAATAGTAGTTGCTATTTACAATGTACGGCTAGCGACAATGCATCGGCTGCCGGTGTAGCATTTGACTCTGGCAATGCGGCTACGGGTGGACCCAATGAAACTATGATTATATGTATGTTCACTTCTAAATTAATGGTATCAGCCGGACGAGTTATTTCGGTCGAATTATGATGACATTATTTATACATAGCAAGGAGTTGTTAATATAGGGTCTTCCACTAATTTCCGATGGTCATACAATTTAAACCATATGACTACATATCGTGTACCTTCAAAATTGTCCATTATCACTTCGTGGGGTAATCTTCCATCTACCTTTAACACTTTGTTTCGATTGTAAAAGTCACCGATGATTTGGTCATTTGAGTCGTAACACCTTAATGGCGCGCCTTTAAAATCTCCGAGCGCCATTGCATATTGAAAACTTATATCTTCGGCATCGACGTGTTTTTCACATACGTGCCGGGTTCCATTTTTGCATAATTGACAACGTACTCGCCTTCCGAAAAATCTTTATCAATAATACTTATCAATTCCTTCGAAACCGCCCATAATGCTTGCTTCCATTTAGGAAGTTTTCTATCTTCGACTTTACTCACACAAACACCTTTGCCTTTCTTATGAGGCATATTGTGAGGTGTTTGCATACCGCCACCACCCAATGCTCCGGTCGTGTTTCCAAGCATAAATGACCAATTTAGGTTGAAGCGAATCTTTTTTGTTTTGTCTCGATATTGTTTATTCAATTTTACATTGCTCAACATACTTTCAATTTCACTCATCAAGTTTTGTACATATGGTAAATTCGTAATTTTTTGTGCCGTAGGCTTTATCACTTGAAAAGTGGAGTATTCCTTATGTGACCCGCATTGCCAATGATTGTCGTTTGTTTCGTCATAAAATGCATAAGTATAATGCCAAGAGTATAAATGATTATCTTCGGTAATCTCCCAAGTTTCCCAATCACTTGGCTCATCAGTCCAAAAAATATGCTTCTTATTTTCGTGAGCACTCAAATACATTTTGTCTTCTTTTCTCTTTACATAAACATACAAGTTATCGCATCTTTCAATTTCCACATCAATGGTCTTATTACCCCATTTGAGCATCGCGGAGTAAGACATATTTGTGAAAGTAAGTAGAAGTAAGTAAAGTATGTATGTATGTACTTGAGTATGTTGTAAATGATTCAAGTATACCTTATAGAGTTTATGTCTTAAAGTTAAAAATTTTAGGACAGATTGGGTAATGGGTATGTGGTAATGGGTTGTTTATAAAAGTATATCAAAGAAAGAATATCATTTTGTATATTTATTTTTAATTATTTGAAAATGTTTTTCAAAAGTACCAATTACTCGGAACCCGGTACCATAACCTCACGTGTGTTGCTTTATTGAACATATATGCTATGAACAACGAATTTAAAGCTTCGGTCACTTATAACACTAATCTGGTAGCGCGATGCCTACATCCGAAGCACAAAAATCAGCAGCCAAACGATATAGAGAAAAGAATCGGGAAAGGTATAATGCGTCACAAAAAAAATATAATGCATCTTGGTATGACCGTAATCGTCTTCTGCATTGTGAAAAAGTTAAGAGGTCATATCACCAAAAGAAAATAAAAAATGCTGATAATATATATGCTATTAAAATTTAACTTAAAGAGAAACCGTATTCATAGTATATAGAAACAATGAATTATGATAAATGCCCCGAGCAAATTACTTTAAGTGAGACCTATTTTAAGTATGAGGTTATGGAACTTTTACTTAAAGTAGATGTAAATTCCAAAGGTTATGATATAAAGAAAATGATGTGGCGCGAGGAACAAACCAAATTAGAGAAGATGCATAAGTTTATGAGTAAAAAGACACATATGAACACCATAACTTACAAAAAAGCACCATACAATTTAGGTAGATATTACCCGGTGAGTGATAAGTATAATACTTGTTGTTTCCAAAATCAATATAATGTTATCCGCCGACTTGTTATGGACGGAAACTACATTTCATTTGATTTAGAAAATGCGCATCCAACAATCATATCTCAATTGTGTGAGAAGTATAACATTGAATGCTCGGCAATAAACGATTACATTGTGAATAGAGAAAGTATATTTTACAACATTCAACAAAGTTATAATGTGAGTAGAGCTAATGCAAAACACTTGATGTTGATATTGACATTTGGAGGCTCATTTCAAACTTGGTTAAATGAACTTAAACTTCCTAAACATCAATATATAGATTGTATAAAACAATATGAAGACCAAATAAAAAATATACTTACAAATGATGCACTCGAGCACTTTCCAAAATTTGCAAAAGCCGTACAAGTAGCTTGTGAAGTAAAAAATAAGACAAAAGAAATGGCAAAATTTAGGAGTGCATTGGGGTTGTATATTCAAGAAATAGAGAGTCGGATGATGATGTGTATATATGACTATTTGGTGACGAATACTAAAATGAAGCCTGCGGCACTAATCCACGACGAGATTTTGGTATATAAAGACGATAATGTCGACATTGACAAAGTAATAAGCGAGTTGAAAGTATGTATAAAAGCACACACGTGTTTTGAAATGCAATTGAAATGTCAAGCAACTTCCGCCACGGATGAAGATTGTCGATGGCTTGAATCCCACCAACCTTTCATCGATGACATAGATGAACGACGTAGTGACCAAGTACATTGTGACCTAATACTCGAACAATTTCAAGACCAAATTTTTATCACACCATTGGGGTTAATGATATATGACGAAGAAGACGGTAGGTGGACACTTGATAAACATAAAGGGAAAGGTTTGCATCTAAAAATCATTGAGCGCAACTACACCAAAATATTTATAAATGTTAGTTCCAAAGATGAATCAAAGTCTTTTATGAGTTTGTATGAACCCGCATACAAGCTAGTCTCTCAAAAAGCACCCGTGCTGATAGAGTTTGACGTGTCGAAAAGTAAAGGATACCTTCTTTTCGATAATGGTGTGTTGGATTTGAAAAACTTTGAATTATTGAAGAAGCATCCAAGCTATAACTTTATCAACAAAATACATCGGGACTATAATGTTTCGGAAGATTACTCCGAATTGAAATCTGAGGTGATTAGGAGATTGTTTGATAACCCAATTACCAACATTGAAAAACGAGATTATGTGCTTGAGCAATTAGCAAGGGGGATGGCGGGCGAAATATGTGATAGACAATTTATGTTTTTGATAGGTGATACGGCTTGCGGAAAAGGGAAATTGACTTCATTGTTAAAACGTGCATTTGAAGAATTCCAATATGAATTTGATGGAGAAAATTTAAAAGCCAAAAAGTACAAATCCGATATGGAAAATGAACGAAAATGGACTTGGGCGGTTGAGCTGTGGCATAGACGTTTTGCAATAAGTAATGAATGTGACATAGGTGTTGAAGCGACAAAAAATAATTTTGGCGAACACAAAATGAGAATTGAAAAGTTGTCCGCAACCATCTTGAAAAAGTTTTGCAGTGGCGGGAACGAAACATTACCGATGCGAGAGTTGTATCAAAACGCCACAAATGTCAAAATACAAGCATATATGCTTTGTCTATCCAACGATACACCCGAGGTTGAAGGGGTCGATAGAGCATACACGGATAGAGCAAATTATGTTCAATGTGATAGAACATCTAGCGATAGCATTATGGAACCAAACGATGCCTACTTTGTGAGAGATGATAGCATTGATAATTTCGTAAACCAAGTAAATGTAGCGGATGCATTTATTAGTATATTGTGCGACTATTATCGAAAAAGTATTATCAATGGTCGAACTCCCAAACCTGAATTTGTCAAATCTGAAGTAGCGGAAAGAACGGGTTCTAATAGAGGTGGATTTGAATGGATTGAGGCTAATTATGAGATTTACAAAAGTAAAGACATTCTAAAAGACTTCAAAGGTGTAATGACAAAAGAAGGAATATATAGATTTGATTGGAAAAAAGTTGGTGATTGGTATGTTATTATTGAAAACGTACACGATTGGTTTATAAAAGATGGAAATTTAATGACCGCAACCGAATTTGGCAAGCTTTTAACAAAACATCATATATATCCCGCTCAACGAAAAATCAATGGTAGGACTAAACGTGTACGTGTTGGAATGCGCAAACCTCAAAGACACTCCGATGATGATGAATCGGATGCTTAATATACAATTGTTAAACATAAATATATATACATATAATATACATAAAAGGTATTGGGTACGTGGTAATGGGTTGTTTTAAAAAGTATTTCAAAGGAAGAAAAGTATTTTTGTAGAATAAATTTTATGAAATAGAAAATGTTTTTAAAAATGCCCATTACTAGCTACCCGCTACTATAATAGAATTCAAACAAAATAATTGAAATCTGGTCTTACCCAAATTAATACACCTTCACCCGCCCCTGCAACTTTTGATTCCATAGCTGTACCAATAATCGAATCGCCAGCATTAGTTTGAGCGCTAATTATCTCACCGTTTACTATGCATTTAACACGTTGCCCTTTGACGTAGGTGTTGTCCGTAGCATTTGCATTCCGGCAAGTTGTAAATCCACGTCCTATTAAAACGAAACAACTCTGAGTTGCAGCACTATCTTGAATGCAAACTCCAACGGGTGTACAATTCTGATTACTTTGAGTGTATGAGTTATTGAACGGTTGAACTCCATTCACGTTCGAGATACCGTCATCATCGAACATAACAATCGTTGAAGCTGTGATTGTATTGGATGTCGTATTGACAAATGTAAAGACATCTCCGGTGAATCGTAGCGGGTTGGCTGGAAGGGTGGTATGAGCGTACGCTTTCGTAATGGGTGTCAAAGGTACGCCTGATAGTGTGAGTGAGGCGGTTGAACTTGGGTAAGCATAATTTAGCGAGTTACTTAGAAAGATACCCGCTGCATCTAAGTCTCCACTGAGGTTTATGTTTGAGGCTGTATCGCCGTTTGCGACTACTTGTGCGAGCGTACCTACGGAGCCCTGAAGCACTGCTCCACTTCTGACTTCGTTTGATGTTGAATCGTAATATAATTGTAGACTTTCGGAACCTACATCGGGACTAGCCCTGATTGGTCGAATATAACAACTACTTGCCACACCGGCATTCAATTCAATCCCGCTTGCATTCAAAACAATTGTGTTATCGGTGTTCACTCCACTTTGAGTAGAGTTTTGTCCAGCTAACGCACCAATATTTAAAGAATTTTCGCCGGCTGAAAATTCTCCTGCATATTTTCCAATATTAATTGCTTCGTCTTTACAATTATTCTGACCACAGTCGTCGCCGATACAAACTGCAAAGCTACCACAATTATTGTTGGCTGCTCCCGAACCAATAGCAATCGTATCATTGGAAGTTGTATTATTTATGGATAATGCGTTACGACCAATAGCGATGGAACGTTCACCCATATGGTCGGCGTTTGTGTATCCTTGAGTTTGCTCTCCGATTGATACTTTACCCAAACCGCCCGAACCTGATTCAATTCTAAGATTATTTCCACTGAGTTTCTCTTGATTAATAATCATCGTGCCTGTACCTGTGTATGAAACATCGGCAACACTAGTTGTAGCCCCTCTAGTGGTCACATCTTGAAGTGTAGATGCATCAGGTTGAACTGGAAGATTTGTTAATCCTGACCCATCACCCACAAATGCAGAAGCACTAATACTATTTGTGGTACTGCTTCCTTGGTCAGTTACTGATTGTAGATTCTGGTTTGCACCTGAAGGTAGATTGGTCAACAATGACCCATCCCCTCGATATTTGCCTGAAGTTAATGTGATGTCACCCGTATTGAGAACTAATGGACCGTCGTTTATCAATACCCCACTGCCTAACGGCTCAATATTAATAACCGTTTGGAGGCAAGAGATTTCATTCAACCCTGTTTCGCCGATTTTAACTCTTGTTTGTTCGACCGGGTCTAACGACTTAATCTCGAAAGAACTGTCAAGGTCATCAAGTCCTGCTGAAAATCGTGATTTGGAGACTGGATTGTTTAATACAAAATCATTGAATTTTATCGAGGTGTGAACTTTCAATGAGCCATCTGTCAATAAAGACATTTGTTCACGCTCGAGTGTTGGGTCTTGTGTGTCAATCCACTTAATATCGTTCTGGTATCGAATATCGCTACCGATGTGCATCGTTTGAAGCGGATTATCAATCGAGCCTATAGTTTGACATTCGACCGTATTTACCACTAATGGGTCACTTACACTTACAATAGGTTTTCCATCTTTCATTAAGGTGTCCACGCTCAAATTCTTTATGAATGCATTTTCGCCTAAAGAGAAAGTCGACATTGTTATATATTATAAACTTAAGATTTTTTTATATCGGGCTAAGTCTTTTTGTATTTCACAGTCCAATTACCACCACCGGGTGTGTCTTCTTCTATATAAAACTGTCCAACGGCTGCGGCAGCTTCAAGCGGCATACTAGCTGGATTTACAAACAAGCCTTGCCCTATATACAGTTTTTTTGCAATGGTGCAACTACCCTTGGTGCGTAAAGGATTGAGACTCGATGCTACGTATTTTCTATTATCATCGGTGTCATCAGAATCATTCTCCGCTGCAATTTTTTGACAAAACCAACGACCATCGGCAGCTAATATAACATCATTATTGGCTTTTATACCGGCATCAGGATTTGCAATATTTGTATATTTCAAAAGATATGATTGTGGATCTGTTATTAAATTAGTAGCAATAGAAATTGTAGGTGGAGAAGGAAAGTTTAGTGCTCGTAAAATGATATTACTTCGAAAGTTGCAAAGCTTACTTACTGTTAAAAAACCTTCAATAAGCACGCCATTTTCACCATTATTTGTATTAATTACTTCTTCATCGCCCTGAATCCACAAACTAGTTCCTCCGCCACCCGAAGGTGTGGTGGACCACCATTAAACGTCGTACATTGTAAGTTTTTGCAAATGAGGTCATCGCTAACAATCGATGTACTTCCAAGCGAAAAGGCTGACATCTATAATTATTATAATATATAGAGAATATAATATATGCATTCATCAAACCATATTAGGAATTTGCTCCATTTGTCGTGTTCGAGGTATATTTGTTTGTTGCCGTTGCGAATTTTTTGCAGGTATTGGCGTTTTTGACGAATTCACAAATTTGACGCCGTGTACATAAATTACGTTATCGTCAGATTCATCTTTACGAATTCCTTGCTTTTGGTAATCATAATTTGAATGCCAATGTCTATCCTCAAATGCTCGTTGCCTCTTTTTGTCTTTGTTGCGTGGAATGTAAAACAACCAATTTGCAAAACCTTGAAGCTCATCGGGCGCATTCTTCGATGTATACCTAAAATCTGGGTCTATATTTGCTAAGATATCGGGATTCAAATCTTCCGAGACACGATTTGCATAATCTTGCGGACCTTCATCTTCTTTGGCTGAATAGTAGGCATCATACACCGCTAATCCATAAAGACCCGCATCTAAGAATTTTGATGCGATTCTTGCCAAGCCGAGGCGAGCTCTTAACGGCGATACCCTTTCCGATTCTATCTTTTTGGGAGTATAGAATTGGTTGATATCGTGTAGTTTGCTTATTTCACTTTCCGTGCTTGGTTTAGGTAAGACATATTTGACATCATATGTAGCATCCGTGTGCCTCAAACGTCTTGCGCCCATTGATACCAAGTCACCTTCGACGCCGTATATGTTATGAATTCTATCATTTGGAACGTTACCCACAGGTTTTTGAAATGGGTTTATTGCGGGATTGAATAAATGAGCCTCTTTTATTCTAGACTCTTTAGATGCATACTTTTCCATTAGATAATTTTGTACACCGCCGCCTAAGCTATCACCCGTTAACGCCACATCGCTAGTTGGATATGCATTTAATACATCTATTAAACGACTCTCAGCTTGCTTATATCTACCCGTTTCTCGTTGTTTTCCGATAAGAGTTTTTAGATTCACATCGAACCAATCCTCGTATGCTAACGGGATACGTTGTGGGTCACTAATTAAGACATCGGCATCTTTTAAACCCGACACATCACTTCCTCGTTGTGCAATGATAACCTCGTCTCTTAACTTGTGTTTTAAAACAATTGCATTTCTATCCGACAAGTCTTTATCCAAGTCGTAACTCGGCAAATCCAACATTGCATTTTGAAAACGTTGTGGGCTTTCCTTCTTAAATGCATATGCATACGAAAGCTCACTCGCTCTAGCCATCTGAGCCATCCTCTCGTCATCTTTAGTGATAGTGTTTTTGCCTATTATACGTTGACCTAACGAGGTTTCTTTTGTCATTTCTTCAAGCAATTTGCCGTATTTTGTTTTTAGAAATCGATTATGAGCTTTATCTACTTTACTCAAACTTGTCGAGGTTGTCGGCTTTAAGGTATCTATGTCATATTTTGGCTTATTAGTGATTCCGGGCTTGGTTAGAACATTTTTGCCTTTGTTTTTGATAACGAGGGTTTTGGGTTTTTGATTTGTAACTTCATCATTTGTTGCCGTTCTTTTCGGTTTGGACACAAATGTGTTGTCTAATGTTCTATAGTTGAAAGCACCAAATGGTTTTTGGCATTTATTTTGGTCGGGATTTTCAAAACAACTTGTCATTATTATATACTTTCAATATATATATATATATTTAGGGAGTTTGTAAAGTATACACCGACGAATTTCCGGAAGGACCTGTGGACGATGATGGATAACCACCGCTTGGAGGAGTAAATGTGGATACCGAAGGATAGTTAACGGCGCCACTACTCATTGGTTTCATTTGATAGCGTCTCTCGGGCATCGCTCTATTTAACATCGCTTCCGATTTTAGAAACTCGGTAAATTGGAAGTCGTCCGCAAATGTCGAAGTTTCGGGGAGAGCGTATGCCGAGACAATTGGGTGTCGTAGACGAATGTGACCTTGTGTTAAATGGTCCGTGTGACGAGATGCAAATGAATACAATTTATTCATTTGCTGTTCATCGTTTAATGAGTTGCCCCGTTTATCTCTCATCGTCGGAATGGCTGTGGTTGACAATGCTTGTCGAGTTTTGGTGGGTGTATAAAAGGTCGCACCATCAGATTCATTTCGGAGAAATGACTTAAACTCGTCCATCAAGTTGTGCCGATTGAGCCAACTTATTCCTTCCGATGGTGAAGTTATTGTTTTTGAAATGACTTTTAAATTTTCGATTTCCGCTTTACTTTTGAATTCTTCAAATAATGCTCGCCTCTCGATTGGCGTCATATTGTCAATCTTATTTAACACAAAATGTTTATTGTTTTCTAATAGCGGGTTGAACTTGGGTTCGGTGTAATCTATAATCGGTTTGCCGTTGATTAGTATTCCGTCATCGAAATTCGGTACCGAAGGTGCATATCCGCCAGATTTTTGTGCAAATTTTTGTGTTTGTTTTAGTAATTTTTCATGACTTATAGGTGTTATTCCAAGAGCATTTGCTTCCATTTGCCTACATAAAGCCGCGTTTTTACGTTTACTTAAAGTTGAACGTAGCATATGATTTGTATTATTAATATATAGCATAACATATTATATAACATTAAAATGGGCACCAGAAAGGAATGGATAGCGAAACTTCGCTCGTGCGCAAATGAATATCAAAAAGGGAAAACTACTAAAATTGTCAATAGGTCTCCATCTAAACTAAAATTGCCTAGCATAAACAAGACAAAAGCACCTATACGACCACAATATGATTTGTTGCCGGATGGACAATCACGAGCGATTGCGAAGACAATATATTCCCTCGAGTCACGAAGTTATTTGAGAAAACAAAAACAAATTTCAAATAGAATACGAGGAAAAAATAATCTATTATAAGATAATATACTATTAAATGAAGTGCTCGTGTAAGGGTAAGCAAAAGAGGGCTAAAAGCTTGAAGAAAAATGCATTGTATTATAAACCCTTGTATAGGAAGCGTTCAAAACATATCTAGCTTATAAGATATATGGATATTTTCAATAATTCTTGCGATTTACAAGCGTTCGGAAATGTGTTAGTAATGATAATAGCGGCAATCTTCGGTGGCATACGAATGAGTCGTTGCAAATATATCGAAACCCCGTGTTGGAAATGCCAAAGAGAATTAATTAGTGAATCGGAATTGGCAACAAATGTGTAATTTCAAATGTCTTAAAGCTGATTTAGTTTTGCAAAATTGGTCATTCTTTTTAAGCATTTAACGGACGATTTATATTGTTCATATTTGTTCATATATATGTCTCCGTTGAAAATAAATGGAAGTAAGTTGTCAAGTATTTCCATACACATATAATGCTTAAATATGTCTTTCGGACAATCTTGAAAGTTGTTAGCAAAGCGCGCATCCTCTTCATCGTCACGTTCATCATAGAGTTGTAAAATATTTGCTCGCATAATAAAATACTCTTTTGCGGAGATTTTGTATAATACATCGTCAAGTATTTCAAATTCAATTTCTCCATCCTCTCTATCCACTTCATATACATCCCAAAAAAATTCCAAGATATTATCTTCTAAAATTTGTTCAATAAGCTCAAACCCTCTATCATAATTATCTCGGAGTAAATCGTCAAAAAATAGCTCAAAAATGTTGTAAAATAGAAATTGACTTATGTCCCACATCAACAATTTGCTAGGATTAAGTATTTCATATTCCTTAATAAGTTCGAAATAATATTTGTTTAAATCGATTGATTCATATATTGTCTTCCATTCAAATATTTTTCTTTGAATATCAAAAGGAAGTGAAAAGAAAAGATTTATTTGAGTAGGCATATCCAATTTATTCTATTTAGAGCTTTTCTTAAAGTTAAAAAAAGGATATGAGAGAATGTGAGAGAATGTGAGAGAATAACATAAATTAACATTTATTTATTTAAATAAAAGGTAATGAGTAGTAGGGTAATGGGTTATTTTAAAAAGTATTTCAAAGAAAGAAAAGTATTTTTGTAGAATAAATTTTATGAAATAGAAAATGTTTTTGAAAATGCCCGTTACCCTACTACCCGGTACCCTATTCGTTTATTCTTAAATACGCATTTTTACCGAGATGACCGAGACGATGCTATTCCCGCGATTTAACCTGCTGAAATTTTTGGGGGTCAACATAGGGGACCCCCCATCGTCGATTAAATCGGCAAATTTTGATATGAGGGAATATGAGGGAATATGAGGGAATATGAGAGATTAACATAAAATTACTTATCTTTATATATATATTTATTTATATAAAAAGTAAGGGGTAGTGGGTAATGGGTTGTTTAGAAAAGTATTTCAAAGGAAGAAAAGTATTTTTGTAAAAAAACTTATAGCATTTAATTTTTTTTTTTAGAAATGCCCATTACCCACTACCCGGTACCCTATTTTATTAAATACGCATTTGAACTAAATTACGATTTCTGACGTAATTCTCACGTAATTTCTCGAACCTAAACCCGAAACCCAGAACCTAAACCCTAAACCTACTGAAATTTGGGGGGGTCGACGAAGGGGACCCCCACCGGCGATGAAATCGGCAAAATTTAATTTTTGTGACCCCTAGACACCCCCACAGACCCCCCGATGACAGGGCTGTCATAATTTCAAATCAGATAGCCAAAGTTAGTCAATGATAGCCAATGATAGCCAATGATAGCCAAACTATAGAGTACTGTCATTTTGTCTGTACTGTCGTGTCTCTGTACCGCGTTCGTGACAGCATGTCAATTTCCGCGTCGCTGGTTGGAGGTCCACCGTTTTTCGTCGACGGCAGTACAGTACAGACAAAAGTGACGACGGTATAGAGGCAGAGGCGTGGATGTCGCCAAAATGAACTTCTTCAGAATTAAGTATGGGACGGTACAGCCGATGGCACGACAGTACAGACGACAGTACAGACGACAGTACAGACGACAGTACAGAAATATCGAAGCGCAGACACTCGCGATGGCTCGATTCTGTCGTTTATACCACAGATGAATTTATCGCGCGTTTGTACGCTATTTAAAGAAATTGTGCGCTATTTTGAGGGGGTTCTTCGTGATGGAAAGGCGCATGCATGCGGACAAAGAATATACTGTGGATATAAATAATTCTATTTAAAATCTCGGTGTCCCCAAGATTTCATCCCTGTGTTCGCTGAAATATTCTTGAAATCGGTGTCCTTAAATATGCAAATTGTCATAAAATCGATGCAGTACAGTACAGCGCAAGCGGTGCAGTACAGTACAGCGACGGTAATTCCCCTAAACCTCCGGGCTGTACTGTACTGTCGCGCGACTGCCACGTCGGCGTAAATTCCCCCAAAAACGACAGTACAGTACAGAAAAATGATAGGACAGTACAGCGGAGGTTTCCTCGGTGCAACCCGGGGTTAGAGCTGCACAACTTAAACTGGTCCGTTCATTTTTAACAGGGGTAATTTCCCGAATCTGACAGTCCATATAAAAAAGCCGACATCCTAGAGATCAAAATACGATATATTCCTTCGTCGCTCCCCCAGAAATGTCTTCGGACCTTCCGATATTTACGATCTGAAAATATTGGACGGCTCAACTTTAGTTGGGCACCCCTAGCGTACCTAGAGCATACCCGTCGCGTGTCACCCCCTACAGTAGTTCCGAACTTTCACATCGATGGGGCCAACGCAATGCAACGTTTATAGGCTTATTTAGGCTGGTCTTTAGGGGTGCCCAACTAAAGTTGAGCCGTCCAATGTTTTCAGATCGGGAACATCGGAAGGTCCGAAGAGATTCCTGGGGAGCAACAAAGGAATGTATCGCATTTTGATCTCTGGAATCGTATATGGACTGTCGGATTCGGAAAATTGCCACTGTTAAAAATAAGCGGACCAGTTTAAGTTGGGCAGCTCTACCGGTCTTGGCTTAGGGGGTCGGGGTGGCGGGGTGCACACTGACACTCGAGACTCGACTCACGACTGCACAGTCGAGTGCACAGATCGAGATCGGAGATGGCCAGATCGAGATGCGAGATCGGAGTTCGGTCTTCGGTCGGGTGCTGATGTACTCTGGCTGAGACCAGAGTTTTCAGTTTTGAGTTTACGAGCTGCGGCCGCTGCGCGGCCGATCGCGATTTTCGACACGACAAGAATGGAAAGCAGCTCGTAAAGAGCCTCCGGTCTAGTACAGAAAAAATAAAAAATCCTTAAAAAAGTGAAGAAAAAAATCGCGTCCGGAGGCTCGTGGTCTCAGCCAGAGTAGGTGCTGATGATGATGTGCCGATCGTGATGATGATGCTGGCCCAGTCGGAGTGGACTACTGATACTGTATGGAGTCTGGAGTGCCTATCGCTATGCCTTGCGTTGGGCTTGGCTGGCTGTTCGTGATTCGGATGCAGCATGCACCACCCAATCGGTCAAGAGATAAAGAAGAGCTCAAGACATTCTTGATTCTAGATTCTTGACTCTTCGTCTTGTGTCTTCTTGACACTTCGTTTCGACTTCAATCTTGGTAGGAACTCGTCGTCGTGTAACAGTCGTTTGTGTGAAGACTCTTATTAGACTGAAGAGTGAACGGTCTCATAGCGATAGAGATTCCGCGGCGTGTCACCGTAGAGCTCTAGAGAGAAAACATCTTCATAGTAGGTTGGCAGATATAATAGTTAATCCTGATGCTACGTTTCCTTTTACCCCTTTGCTTCTTGGTGACTGTCGTGGCAGATGCAGTGGCTTACCATAAGGTGAGCAGGAGCGAACCCTATGCGTGGCCAAACGGCGTCTACAATCTGTCTTCCTATCACTTGCTTATCCGGAAAAGGGAGTATTTTTTCGTGAAACTCTGTGCCACGCTCGTTTTGGGAGAACATGCTGGAAACCACTGCAAAATCTTCGGCACCTGGATCCCTTGTTTCCTACTATTGAGTTCCTGCCTGATGGATCAGGGAAGTTTTGTACCGTCTGCTTTTGTGCAAACAAACAAGATTTTCAAGGGAATTCGCGCTACATCTTTTTTGTGTGTTTCACAAGCACACTATGAACTTGTGACGTTTGCATATTACCTACATATCGTTTTATGTGTCAACACATGTCGAGTTGGAAAGCGATGCGTGTACAGGAATGGCGCTCTGCGGACGGCCTCACAGCCTACCCCATATCGCAGATGGCTTCAATAATGCACTTCACGGCCGGCGAAGTTCTCCAGGACGAAATTATTTCGAACAAAGGCGCGTTCCCTCCCCCGCAGTCCGTTTCTCTTCTCCAAAAGAAGCTCGACCCGCAGAAGCGACTTCCGCGTACGTTGCCTTCCCCTCGAGAGCAGGCTTCATACACGTTGTCGGGGTACAAGTACGGGGTTGAGCGCTCGCGGGTGACCTCCGATCCCAGGGCTCAACGGAGGGAGGGGACCTACACAAGATAATAGTGTTGTCACCGCTGATTGCGTCTTCGGTATACTTGACCGCAGGTGTTTCGCCATACTTGGATGGCCCGAAGAAGCCGGACCTGGCCAAGCAGTTCACCGCGCATGTCGTTCAAGCTGCTGGGTCAGGAGGAAGTTGGCAACGAAAAGAGGAGCTGGACTATTTCTACGATGGCCCGTCGAAGGTCAGACCCAGCTTGCCACTAGCCGCAACACTGGTGCGCCAAACCAACAAAAAGGCGTCCCTTAGGCGCACCTCGCTTACCCGAGCTTTAAGGCGCGAATTTATTAGCTTCCGGTGGAGGGGTTCATCGTGCCAAAGCTCTGATCGGAATCGCTCGTGGCGGTGAGGCGATCGGAGGGCCTCGGCGGCGAGAGCCCTGCGAGGGGGCTCCGAGGGTCTCGTGGATGAAACCTGGCGAGGGGTCCCCGAGGGCCTCCACGGTGAGGAATCTACATAGGGCTCCGAGGCCCTTGAAATTGAGACCTCTGCGAGGAAGGTCCGAGGAACTTGACGGTGAGAGCCCTGCGAGGAAGGTCCGAGGAACTTGACGGTGAGAGCCCTGCGAGGAAGGTCCGAGGAACTTGACGGTGAGAGCC
>LGRX02004965.1:0-11824 GCA_001247695.2 Cymbomonas tetramitiformis
AGAGATACGAGCAAGGGCGGTTTTTTTTTTACAGCGCTTCAGGATCTGGTGAGTTCGTATACATGAGTTTCAAAAATGCGTGCAAGTTTTCGTGTATTTCCAAGCCCCCGTTTGATGCTACCAAGGTTTATGGAATCCTTCTACAAAGGAGACACGTGGGATTGGAACATTACCGTTTGTCCCTTGGACCCCTTGGGAGTCGCTTTTCCGACGTGGCACGTAGATTTAGTCGGCAGAGAGTCGTCTCTCTCGAAAGCCGTCAAAAAAATCAGGCCTCCATTAGATCGAAGGATGCACAGTGCATGAGGCGACGGTCAGACGACAAAAGATGCCATGTTAGGCCCATGTCAGGCCTTTCAACAACTCGTCGACTCCAAAAACTCGGATCAAAAAATTAGTCGGCCGACGCACCGTGACGTGACGTGACGCCAAACCATAGAATCACCCTGACGTGCCAGCTATAACTACCTCATATTCCCAATATTCCACAGTGTATTGTCGATGTCGTGTGGATAATTCTCCCATACACATACAGTACTGGGTATATTCTAATCGAATGCAGACAGTCAAGAGTCGTGTCACAGATGGCATGGCATGGCACCCCTCGTTTCACGTTTGCTCCGGATTCCAGCCTGAATCTCTCGTCTGCCGTGCGACTCTAGTCTGGAATATTCTCGGATATCGTAATGATTGTAAAAGCAAAATACTTGTTGCATGCGATGGTGCACGAAGCTTTGTACAATGTACAGCAGAGATTGGCATCGAACATACGGTTGTATAATCTTACGGTCTATTGTTACTTTCATGTTCGATCAAGAAAATCCAGATTGAGATTCTTTCTGCGTGAATTCACTCTCATAACCTCTTGCGAAGTGAAGTTATTCACCTTAAAAGCCTTACAGCAGAGCCTTCCTGAAGAGAGCAGCGACATCCAATACCTGGCAAGTAGCATTAATCTTTGGTCCTTTACACTGCTCCGGTCAAAATGGCGCTGACGTATCGGAGTGCCGTCGTTTTCGCTAGTGCCCATAGCTCCGCCCCTTCAACACCTCTGTTCAAGAGGCAAACGCGACTTCGCTTCGATGGCAAAGCGGAAGCGCCAGCCATGGCAGGTTTCCGCGCTTCCACGGCCTCTGGCCTTTCAATCCTCGGTGGGACCGGGAAGCCCGAGGTAACTTCCAGGGGCAGCACTTTCAAGGTCCGCGCGGAAAGCATTAGGCTGGAGACAGCAACCACAACGGAGAGTAAAATGGAAGAGGACCGAGTTATGGAAACGCAGAGTGTGAGGACCCTTGCGCCTCGACCTTTGGGCGTCACTTTGCGACCTGATGGCTCCGCCCGCGCAGCCGTCTGGGCGCCCAACGCTATGACTGTCGAGTTGGAAACCTCGATCGAAGATCTGCGCACCTTCACCACCGTACCTGTGCCGCAAGAGGTTCTGGACAACTTGCAGGAGTGGGAGAGCGCGCCAGAACCCGAAGTGCTTAGTGATTATCAACCCCTGGAGACCTCGTTCGCGCTCCAACGAGTCCAGGACGGCAGTGGGAATTGGGAGGTTGAACTTCCCGCCGGAGTGCTGTGCGAGGGCACTCCCTACAGGTGCGGCGGCTACACGGGAAAGCTCCATTTCGCGTGCGACTACCGTTCAGCAAGAGTATGTGCGTGTGCTCATGAATCGTTCTGTTTAACGACAATGACCGTGTGCCTGTGCCGCTCTTCGTGTTGTGCGGTTTTATCCCCTTCGCCTACAAGTTAACTCAAGTCTTCTTTTACGGTCTCGAGGATTTGCTGACGTGGAATGCCTGTGCAGGTTTGCTCTGAATGCGGAAGCCACGATATTCCGCCGCGATCCCTATGCGCGCGCGTCTGACTACGATAGCAAGTGGTGCTACGCTGACGATGGAGGCGTCGAGTTCCAGTGGGAAGACTGGCAACCTAGGCCCTTCGATGAAAATGTTATTTATGAAATGCACGTCGGCTCTTTCACCCCCGAGGGCACACTTGAGGCTGCGGTGGAAAAGCTGAAGCACATCGCAGATGCAGGTTTCACAGCCATCGAGCTCATGCCCCTGGCTGAGTTCAGTTACGCCACGGAGCGTTGGGGATACAACCCGAGGCAGCTGCTCTCCATACACGGGCCGTACGGCAAGCCCCAGGATCTCCGACGCTTCGTGAATGAGGCCCATATCTTAGGAATAGGTGTCATTGTAGACGTGGTGCTGCACCACGGTGCGGTGGATGGCAACGAATTGTGGGATTTCGACGGCTGGGGCGGGAATTACTTCGGCGAGGGCGGCATCTATCACGAAGGTGCCCCGGACGGACCGTGGGGGCGCAACCTGTCGCATTGGAAACACGAGGTTCGCGAGATGATAAAAGCAGCCTGCTCTATGTGGCTCGATGAATATAAATGCGACGGACTCCGCTTCGATTCCGCCAACGATCTGCCTTGGGACTTCATTCCAGACTGGACCCACCACTTGCATGATACATATCCTGGGTGCTTGCTGATAGCGGAGATCACCCCTGAGAATCCTGAGGGTATTCATCGTCTGGGCTTCGACAGCCTATGGACTCATAGCGGATATTTCGACATTATCCAGCAGCACCGTGCGCTCGGGCGTGGCCACCACGGGGGCGGTGACTGGGCAGATGGATGGAATCTGCCGCGCCTTCGGACCGCTATGGGACTGCACTACGGCTTCACTTGGCCGACGCAGTGTGTCAAGTACATGACAGGCTCACATGATCAGGTAGTGAGGCCCTTCCCGCCCTTGTGCGCTCTGCAAGCCTCGCGCCGTTCTGCCATTGTTCTGTGCCAGGGAAGCTTTGATCTCGTTAACTAAGCAAGAGGCCGATGCAG
This sequence comes from Cymbomonas tetramitiformis, assembly GCA_001247695.2. Lineage (NCBI taxonomy): Eukaryota > Viridiplantae > Chlorophyta > Pyramimonadophyceae > Pyramimonadales > Pyramimonadaceae > Cymbomonas > Cymbomonas tetramitiformis. The sequence continues at coordinate 2,864 of LGRX02004965.1, forward strand.
GTTGGTTGTCAAAACGGTGGTGGACATTATGAAGATTTGCAAATGATTGGCGGGCAGAAAAGGTATTTTAGTGACCAATGTGGCGGTGGAAGAACGGATGGCACAGCTTCAGCGGCGCAGCGCTTGTGGTATGGGGCCAATGTGGGTGCTGCTGGGTTACCTATGATAATGATGGGGACGGAATTCATGCAGACTGGGTGGTGGAACCCCGACAACGAGCGGCGGCTCAACTGGGATTTGGCAGTTGACGACATCGGTCAGCGTACGATAGCCTCCGTGGCTGATGTGAACGAATTGAGGAAGACATACAGGGCACTCCGTTTGGGATGGTGCAACATTTTGCATGAAGATCGGATGAATGGCGTGCTTGCTTTTGAAAGAGCGTTAGAAGGGGAGGATAGAGTTGTTGTGGTGATCAATGCGGGGCTGAACTATTGGCAGAACAACGAATACGGTGTATGGGTATCTGGAGGTGTCTTTGAACAGGTGTACTGCTCTCAGGACTCCTCATATTCTGGAAGTGATCACTGGATTTCCAATCACACCGAGCAGCCCATCCAAACACATGATGGAAAACTGTGGCTTAATCTACCTCCCTCTTGCGTGACTTTCTTCCATCAGGTGGCACTTTAAGCCTCGAAAAGTCATTTAACTTTGAGAATGCAGTGGAATGACAATTAATCCATTCATTATTTTTAGTGTTATTCATTAATTGATATTCATTTATGACTTGTGAAAACATGCATGAGGGTATTATTTGGGATAAGTTGAAGAATATTTGCGATATCACCGGCACTCATCGATGCATTTGCGGAGCAATAACGTTTGTATGCATGTTCCAGAACTCCCTAAAACTCCAGCTGTAACATGATTTGCTTCGTCAGATTTATGCAAGCTGTTTGACTTTTTAAGTGATCGCCAGCAGTCCCAAAATTATTTCAAAGAAATAGGAATTAAGCATGTTATTGCGTGGGGATATGTGTCCAAAATCTTCGAAGGACCGCAGGACACGCGAAGAAAAAGAAAAGCCACACCCTTTGGGCGTATGCGTACATTAGTTTCCGTTTCCCGGCCCTCCTGTGGACTAGGTTATGTTGGGTGGTTTCGCATCTTTCTCCTTAGACTTCTCATGGCTTTCTTGTCTCTGTCGCTGGTAGAGTTGTTAAATGCTGTTGGCGTAGCTTACCGACATGTCATGGAATTCCCTGAGGGCCAGTGTTGCCTCGTTTTAGTTTAGTCATAGTCGTTCTAGCGTCTGTTGATTGTGTTTGTAAACCGTGCCCGTGCGGCCGAAGATCAGTACATGTAGCTTCGGCGGTAGCTTGTGGAAGCCGTGTCTCGTTAGCAGTTTTTGTAACGGTCCATATTTGTTATTTGGTGTACTTTTCAAGGAGGTCTCTTCCCCACTTTTCGTCATCCGTGTGAGCTATCTCAAGGAGGTGGGGCATTTCACTTTGATACGTTTGAGAATGAAATAGCCATGCTACTGACCAGGTACTCCAGCAAAGAGGATAGAGGAACTGAAACAAAGAAGAATAACACTTACAAAACCACTACACACTCCCTTGGCGGAGCTGATGATGGCGGCACAAAATGCCATGGGGGTAAACACGGAGGTATTTGCATTACCGCTCAATGTGCACAAAAACACAAAACACTACTACTCACAATACCCAAGGGATATGGTATTTGAAGCAAAGGGGTCGGCATGAGAAACATACTGGTGTCTACTGGGAGCGTACCAATTCGTAACAGCTTAACGATACACGGCGGATGACCTCCATAAGGCATTGGAGAAAGCACGATGGCGGCCACGGACAACGGGGAACGGTGCTAGGGATAGGAATTTACCCGGCCTACGTCAAAAGCCCCGACAGACAAATACGCAACAACCGCAACAAATACAGGGTGCGCATGGGTTATGTAACGATACCCTCCTGGGATCGACGCAGAAGCGCGTGTCCGTCAACTTGCCTTTGACGTGATATTTCTTCCCTGCCACCACGACGTTGTCGCGCATGCCACCTGCAGTGCAACGAGGCCGGCTCGATGAAGCCGTACTCCATGAGCTCCTTGCAGTGGATGACGACGATGATCTCACGTTCTCCGGGACTGTTTCCTCGAGGCCTCTCGTAAGCAGCCCCGGACTCTCACGGAGATACCACTTTCACCCGCACATTAGGAGGGGTAGTGGATCCTCCTCTATCACCCCTCGCCTCGAGGTGCCACGTCAACGGTCATCTTTCCGCAGTTTACTTCGGTAACACACCCCTAAGTCATTTGATAATCTCATCTTAGCCTTCGTTTCCTGAGCGCCTGACCGTTGACCTATATATTATATACCGCCCCAACCAGCCGTAAAGTATAACTCGTATCGACAAACCACCTGTAACACACTATTCGATGAAAATGATATTCTCATGTGAAAATGATATTGCCTTATTTACCTCATGATAGGATTAAAAAGCCGCATTTTAACAGTCAAGAGCATGCAAGTGCAGGTTGTGCATTGGATTTAATGGTTTTTATGGTACAAAATTGAGGTCAAATGCACTTTTTCGAAATCTAGGAGGAGTGAAAACACAAAGAACTTTTGACTCAGAATCTATATACACGTTATACACATATTATTTACATGTTTTTTTTTCGTCTTGCTTTACGCGTCCACATCAGGTGCTACCGCTACCGCTACGCAATTATCAAAAGCTTCGTCTTCATCGGAATCATCCGATTCATTCAAGTCACCTAGGTCCTTGCGCGTGCGTTTTGATTGTTGTGCAAGCAAAGCGACGACTATCTGCGCGTATTGCTCGTTCGGTATACTCCGTTCGGGGTCTTTCGCATCCACATTCCATGCCAGCACTATTTCATTCTTATCGAAAGTCTCGGTAGACGGTCGGTGCCCCGGTGGCGCTGCGAAAGCTCCTACGTGACTCGCAAGTTGCTTGCCGAGGTGCTTCTTCTTGGCGTCGGTGTGCTTTTTGGGTTGGAAATAGCGATATTGCAGCTGTTGAGTTGACGGATAGCGCGCCTCCACCTTCACCAAGTACAACGGATCCGACCATTCGCTTCGCTTCAGTTGTACGCGGAAAGCGAACTTGTCGTTTTCAGATTCCACCGCGAGAGCCACTGCAAAGCTGCCGACTGTCATCTGGCCGTAGGTGACCTCCCACCGGGCGTTGTCCACGTACTGCTCTGCTCGCTTTTGGGCTCGACCTTGGTGTTTCCGTTTACCGTTGTACACTTCTATCGGCGCTCGATCAATTCGGCGTTGGATGCGCACCGGTATAGCGGGGACGGCGGCAGCCCCGGCAGCTTCTATCGCCAACGCGGGCGCCTCTATGAATCAGTCGAACCAAGGTGGCATTGCGCTCGATGGCGATTTTCTCGGGATGCTGGAAGGGTATCGCTGGCGCTTGACATTCTCCACCAGCAGTTAGGTGGCGTTGTTTCTCGATGACATCCTCGCGCCAAAACTTTTCGTGCACGTCCGTGAGCTTTGTGCCCAAAATGTCCTTCAACGCCTGTAAGGTATGCTCAAGCTTTTCGATGCCTTCTTCGGTAAAAGGAATCGGCTTGATGTATCCAGGCCCCGCGTCAGGGGGTATAGAAACAAGCTTTGGCAATGGAGTCTCGGGTAACCATTTTGGTGAAATGGAATACTGTTTGTACTGCATGCCCACTTCGCCGCGCTCGTTCTTCTTGAACTTGAAAGCCTGCTGTGCCAAAATGTTGTGGCAATCCAAGACGTGACCATCAAACCAAGAGCTGAAGTCGAAGATCTTCTCGGTGTGCTCGCATATTACACCATCCGTAAAGCATTCTTGTGCGACCTCTATCATCTCGTCGAGCGTCCAAGCTTGCTTGCGTCGTAGACGCACGGAGAAGCGTGAAAACATCTGGTCAATGTTCTCGTGCGTATGTCCCACCAACAGAAAGTTGAGTTTCACCTTGCGAAAGACGTTCGTGTGCACCAGCCAAGCTGCGTATGCCAACATCAACTTGCTCTTGTTGGTGCTCACATTGTCAAGCTGTACATACAACACTTCCGGCATCGGGTATGAATTTTCCCCGTCCCCGTTGCGTCGATGCTCTTGAATGCGGAGGATATCCCGGTGCAAAACGTTGACAAGGAAGTTCGCATCGTCCTTGAAGTTGGCGTAGTTGAAATCCATGAAGCGGCCCACGTTCTCGATCATGCTCCCCATGTTGTGCACGTCAAGGAAGTCCTTAGAGTCCAGATGTTTAGGGATACGTCGAAAGTGTGGCAGTCGGGTGGTCCACTGCGTCATGCCATCGATGATCACCGAGGCATACTTATGCCAAGTTTTGTTCATGGCAATGCTCTTGGTCATATTCGCTTTACGACCATGTTTGTAGAACTTCTGGCGCTCCGCTCGTGCGATTGCCAGATGTTTGTTGAGAGGCCCGTTGTATTGCCCTGTGCATGATACACAAATTCGGGTCAGTGAACAAATTACATAAACATATAAACACATCACAAAGCTATTCATGAATATTCACCTTTTTGAGATTTGGTTAAGCCTTCCTTCAATAACTTGAAGGACGCGCAAACATCGCAGTGAGAAAATCGGTTCACCGATGGAATCTTTAGCCACTTGCTGCAATCTTCTTCAAATATTTTGTACCAGTAACTGAGAGAGAGTTTTTTGCTCTCCTCATTCTCACCCAAGCTCTGAAGGTACTCGTCCCACAGCTCTTCGATGGTCAATCCATCTGAAAGGTGCTTCTCGGGTTTGTGAGGTTGGGGTTGTCCGTATTCGTCCGCGTATTTCTCGAGCCATGCGACGACCGACTCGCGTTTCAAGGAAACCTTGCGGTTGTCCTCCTCGTACGTCAATCCATGAACAAACGTGTGTCGGCCCTCGAGCACGCGTGTTCGACAGTCTTGAAGATACCCGTAGCTGATGCCGTAAGCCATATAGTAGAACTTAAAGCACACCTGTTACAAAAAAAAGACACCGTCACTCAAAAATTATTAACACATTATCCAAAAAAAGCATAAGGGTTTTGGTAGGTCATAAGCATAAGGGTTTGGTGGTAGGGCTTTGGCCAGAGGCCGTTCATTAGCTAATGAACGGTTCCCGTAGCCAAAGTGTCTAATTACGAGTCGCGCTTTGGCCAGAGGCCGTTCATTAGCTAATGAACGGTTCCCGTAGCCAAAGTGTCTAATTGTGAGTCGCGCTTTGGCCAGAGGCCGTTCATTAGCTAATGAACGGTTCCCGCAGCCAAAGTGTCTAATTGTGAGTCGCGCTTTGGCCAGAGGCCGTTCATTAGCTAATGAACGGTTCCCGTAGCCAAAGTGTCTAATTGTGAGTCGCGCTTTGGCCAGAGGCCGTTCATTAGCTAATGAACGGTTCCCGCAGCCAAAGTGTCTAATTGTGAGTCGCGCTTTGGCCAGAGGCCGTTCATTAGCTAATGAACGGTTCCCGTAGCCAAAGTGTCTAATTGTGAGTCGCGCTTTGGCCAGAGGCCGTTCATTAGCTAATGAACGGTTCCCGTAGCCAAAGTGTCTAATTGTGAGTCGCGCTTTGGCCAGAGGCCGTTCATTAGCTAATGAACGGTTCCCGTAGCCAAAGTGTCTAATTGTGAGTCGCGCTTTGGCCAGAGGCCGTTCATTAGCTAATGAACGGTTCCCGTAGCCAAAGTGTCTAATTGTGAGTCGCGCTTTGGCCAGAGGCCGTTCATTAGCTAATGAACGGTTCCCGCAGCCAAAGTGTCTAATTGTGAGTCGCGCTTTGGCCAGAGGCCGTTCATTAGCTAATGAACGAGTTCAAAAAAAAACATACCTGCTTCTTGCCCAAAAAGTATTTGAAGTCGAACTTGTCCTCAGATCGAAAGCTGTTTTTTAGCAAGTCTTTGATGAAGTATTCCTTTCTATCTTTTTGCGACATACTGAAAATATTTTCGCGAAAAGACTGAATATCTGCGGATGAGAAAGATAGACAGCAGTGCGACTTGCAATTGCACTTAATTGTTTCTGCCATTGATATACTGTCAGCCTGCAAACGTCGCTGCTTAATACTAATTACGCCTGTATATTGTTTCTTGCGTATGTAGGATTCGTACGGTTTGCGCACGACAATCTGCTTGTTTACTTCACCATTTAAACAAACAAGAGGGTCTTCATTACTCAAGTCCAAACTTGTCTCTGAAAATTCTGTATCAAGTCTGCTTTTTATCTCTTGTAAGTCAATTTCGCGCAAAGCGCGTGACCCGGAAACGCGTGAAGAATTAGAGCTAACTTCCGATCTACACGTCAAAGGCGCGTTCCAAAGAACCAATTGCGTATTCGCGCTTGGGGCTGTGCTTGGAATTGGCTCATGATTGAAAAAGTCAGCCCCTATTTCCATGGAATCTTCAATAATTATTCCCGGGCACGGTTTGCAGATAATCTCGCAACCTTCATCCAAAGGAATAGAAAACATATTTTCGTCAAAATTAGCCGTCATTAGCTTATGAAGCCGTTTTTTACGTTCTAAAAATGATATAGACTTGCGAGTCAACCAAGAATTTCTATCTTACTGAATCGATCGATCCTCGATTTCAGCGCAAATGACACCAGGATATCTTAAAATCATATCCTTGATCTGAACAGACCGAATCAAAAAGCGACAGCGCATGTCAATTTTGATCAAAAATGACATCGATATTCGACATGTCATTTTTAGCCGCCAGAAATGACTTTTAATATTGTGCTAAAGTTACATCACTTTTTTAAAGTTCTTTCACACACACCCCTTTCACAGTTGACAGCCAATTTCTCTCATTTCGCAATGGCGACACTCGAAACATTTCAAGCACTGAGGGCTCAACATATTTTCCAGCACTATCTTTGTAACAAGTGGAGCATTGTTAGAACCCTTGAAGCCGACGATCCTTCGGACAGTCTGCAATTACTGATTCACTCTGATGACCCTACCAAGCAAAATGAAGAAACAATTTTTAGTTTTCCTAAATTTACCTCTTCGACTGTAACCGGGGTAGCCTCGTTCCTGAGAAACGCGTAGCGTACAGTATCATTGAGAACGAGACTCCAATTCTGTATTTCGTCGCGTTCAAAAACAGAAAGCTTACTGTGATCGAATTAGACAGCGCAAACTTTGAGGAAGCCTTGAGCCTTCCAAAGCACACAAATCGGCTTTTGGCTTTTCAAAGTTTAAAAACTAGAGCAGCAGACGAAAAAAAAAGCAAAGAATTCTATCTAGCGAGCTATGTAAACCAGGCGTGGAAAGCGTCGATTACAGCTCCTTTCTGGCAAAGCAGGAGACCAGCGGCAGTGATCGATGACCTCGGACTTGCTGGCGAGGTACCATTTGTAGAGGCTTCGGTACGTCCCTTTCATGCCCTGCGCCTGGACCGGGGCGGAAAGCGTTCATTAGCTAATGAACGCTTTCGGCCCCGAAACGCGCGCCCTGCGCCTGGACCGGGGCGGAAAGCGTTCATTAGCTAATGAACGCTTTCGGCCTCGAAACGCGCGCCCTGCGCCTGGACCGGGGCGGAAAGCGTTCATTAGCTAATGAACGCTTTCGGGCCCGAACCGCGCGCCCTGAGCCCTGACCGGGGCGAAAGGCGTTCATTAGCTAATGAACACCTTCCGCCTCGAACCGCGCGCCCTGAGCCCTGACCGGGGCGAAAGGCGTTCATTAGCTAATGAACGCCTTCCGCCTCGAACCGCGCGCCCTGAGCCCTGACCGGGGCGGAAGGCGTTCATTAGCTAATGAACAGTTTCCGCCTCGAACCGCGCGCCCTGAGCCCTGACCGGGGCGGAAGGCGTTCATTAGCTAATGAACAGTTTCCGCCTCGAACCGCGCGCCCTGAGCCCTGACCGGGACGGAAGGCGTTCATTAGCTAATGAACGCCTTCCGCCTCAAACCGCGCGCCCTGAGCCCTGACCGGAGCGGAAGGCGTTCATTAGCTAATGAACAGTTTCGTCTTGTCCCAGGCTGCCAGGAGAACGGATGTGCAGCGTGCTGCCGAACGCGCCCTTCAAGGACCTAGTGGCTCCAGAACGTATACTGGAGCGGGCGCCAATGTGGATATGTCTCAAGTGGCCACCCCATCTGAGGCAAGGAAGGCAGCCGAGGTGGCTGCACATGGGTGGCACGCTAAGCTAACAGTGGAGCATGCAGCAAAGATGGATTATGAGGAGAAAGCAAAGCTGTGCAGGCAAATCGAGATGGAGCACCGGTGGCCGAACCCGATGTCGACCGACGAGGCGGCGGAGCAAGGGAGTGTGTTTCGTCTCCCCATTGGATGCCTGTACCACGCGACGGGGTACGAGGCCTGCCGGGATCAAGAGAGGGGCTGGGTGAACGAGATCAAGAACAGCAGAAAGGAGAACCCGTGGGCCCCTTTCAATGCGGGTCTTGTTGCGATCGACGATGTCGAAACCCGTGCCGAATTCTCCCTGAAAAAAGCTCTCAGGGGAGAATACAGAGGCAAGGTTTTTGGGCACCAGCACTGTTATCAAGCCACCGACGAGTGTCACGAGGAAATCCCGTTGGAGATAGCTTTCTGGTTCTTCGAGAGCAAGATCTACATCGGTCTCACGCCTGACATGATTCGGTTCTTAGGCGAGATGCAGAACCAAATCGACCAGAAGACGAAAGGCAAAGACCACACTCAGTTCATGCAAGGGCTTCGTTCGACCCTTTTCGAAAAGAATGGGGTCGTGTACAAGGTTTACCGAGAAGCGTTGATCTCCGAGTTCGTCGCCGGTGTCCCCGAGGACACCGAAAAGGGTACCTCTTATCAACCTGGGTATTACGAGGTCGGAGGGCTGGTGGAAAAAATGGCGGAGTTCGAATCAGAGCATGGATTTGCAGTCCCGGATATCGAGAAATATCCCAAGGGATTCCAGTACATCGAGGATGTGGAGACGTCTGAGCGCGAGGAAGACCTTGAGACCCTCCCTGAGGTAGACGTGACGGTGAAGAC
>LGRX02004969.1:0-12134 GCA_001247695.2 Cymbomonas tetramitiformis
CTACAAGGGGCTACCGTCTTCTCTACGATGGATGCCCTTTGGGGATTTTGGCAGGTTCCTATGAAGGCAGAGGACGTGGAGAAAACCGCAATGACTACGCACTTTGGAGCGTACGAGTGGTTGGTCATGCCTATGGGATTGTCAAACTCCCCAAGTACCTGGCAAAGGATGATGCAACAGTACCTCCGGCACCTACCCTTTTGCAGAGTATTTGTAGATGACATCATGATTTTCTCGGCTGAGGTTCCGGGTAAGAGCGCCCATGAGGTACACCTCGACCACCTCCGCCAGGTCCTGGAGGCATGCCGAAAGAATTCAGTCTACCTCAAAAAGTCGAAAGTCAAATTGTGCAAGCGATCAGTCCGGTTCCTAGGGCATGTGGTGGATCGGGATGGATGTCGTCCACAGCAGGATAAGGTTGCGTCGGTACGCGATTGGCCAGACCTAGAAACTGTCACACACGTGCGACAGTTTCTGGGCATGTGTGGCTTCTACCGGAGGTACATCCAGAACTTCGCAGATATCGCGTACCCGTTGACCCGCCTCACCAAATCCGGCGTGGACTGGACCTGGGGCGAGAATGAAAAGGCAGCATTTAAACAGCTAAAAACTGCCTTGATCTCCTCCCCAGCCTTGGCCCTACCCGATCAAAAGGGTGCAGCAGACGGCTCCAGACCCTTTTTTGTGCAGACAGATGCCAGTGGAGTAGCACTAGGGGGTGTACTCATGCAGGATCAGGGACGAGGCTTACAGCCCTTGGCCTTTGAAAGCCGGCAGTTCTCCAGCGCTGAGCAGAACTATCACGCTGGGGAACGGGAGCTTTGTGCCATCCATCACTGCACCACGGTCACCTGGAGACATTATCTGATTTTCACATCATTTAAGCTCATGGGAGACCATAAGCCCCTTCAGTGGCTCTTCGCCCCAGCTAGGGAGCTCAGCCGACGTCAGGCTCGCTGGTACGAGGACCTGGTAGAGGTAGGAGTCCATCAGATGGAGCACGTGCCAGGGCGCTGTTTAGTAGTACAAGACGCGCAGTCCCGGCGACCAGACTATCAGGAAATGTCAGCCAGAGAAGGGTTGAAGGAAAAAGGGATTGTGGATCGCGCCACGGATGGGCCCAGAGACTCCGCATCGGCAGGCAAGGGGTCCGAAGAGGACGAGGATCCTACCTCTGTCCTCGGAGCAGTGGATTGCACCACCGATGGATCTGATGGACCCGAGTACTCTGAGCCGAAAGGCAAGAGATGCGAAGGGGACGAGGATCCCACATCTGTCTTAGGCGCCACCTTCGAGTATAGTGATTCCGAGGACGAGTCCTTCCCTCCCGCCAGTCCAGCACCGGTCATTGGTGAGCTCACCCATCTGAATGGGCTCACGTGGGTAGAGTCGCCGGCCCTTTGGCTGGACGCAGCTGCCACCCTAGCAGAAGGCGAGAAATCCTTGAGGGATGCCGAATCGCTAGCAGTCATGACCAGAGCAGACCGAGCTAGGGAACAGGCCACAGCAGAAGTCCAGAGTCACCCAAAATTCCCCCACCCTGAGGCCCAGAGTCATCCAAAGGCAGCCGGAAAGGTACCTGAGCCCGTTAAGCCCCCAGAAAGTAGCTCCCACTACGACCAGGTCGTAGATCGCCAGGACTGGAAGCTGATCAGGGAGCGCTTTGAGGAGATAGCAGCCCAGTACGGGGTGTTTGACGTTGACGCGTGTTGCGACTCCATGGGCGTTAACCGGCAGGTTGACACCTATTGGACCGATTGCTTGAAGGAAAAGTGGCGCGGGAAACACGTTTGGGGCAACCCCCCTTACACGAAGGATTCAGACTTGATAGAAAGAATTCTTCGGCATTTCCTTGCTGAGTGGCGCGCCGATCCGGAAAACACCTCGGCGATGTTCCTTCTGCCAGACTATGACGCCCCCTGGAGACGGTTGATTCACCCCAAGTATGGGCTTCATCCGGTCAAAGTCTTTGACACGAAGGACGAAAAAGGTCGTCCCAACCACCTCTTCGAGTCCCCTGATGGAGGTCGACCCCCGCTGCGCTGGCCGGTCCTTCTGGTGTGGGCCCCAGCAGCCAGCAGGGCAAAGCCCCGAGCGCCGCCTGCGCGAAAGGACAGTGAGGCAGAACCCGACGAGCCTTTAGTCACTACCGGGGTTGCAGCAAGGGCCAGGGCAGCATCAGGCCCACTGAAGGCTGATGAGTTCGTCCGCGCCTTGCAAGCGGAATACGAACGCAGCCAGTACCTCAGCTCGTTGAAGGAGGAACTGGTCGCAGCCCCACATCAGAGGACAGACACATTTCGCATGGTAGACGACATGATATGGCGAGTGGCAGAAGGGCGGTATCAGCTAGTGCTAGCTGAGGATTCCCCCCTCAGAGAGCTGGTGATGCGCGAAGCACACGAGTCCCCAGCAGCAGGGCACACAGGAAGGGATAAGACACTGGACAGAGTATCCCGTCGCTTTTGGTGGCCACGCATGAGCAAGGATGTCACCGACTGGTGCAAATCCTGCGTTGTGTGCCAACAGACCCGGCCACGCAACGGGTATCCAGACGGTCAGCTTAACCCCCTGCAAGTCCCAGTAAGACTGTGGCAAGTGGTTAGTATCGACTTCGTCACTGGGCTGCCCCGCACAGAGCGGGGGTACGACGCGTTTGCTACCTTCACGGACAAGTTGTCCAAGATGGTGCACGTAGTTCCCATGCTTTACGCTGACAGCTCAGCTGCACAGATCGCGCGCATGTATTTCGACCAAGTGTGGCGTTTGCACGGCGCTCCCATGAAGATCGTCTGTGATCGGGACTCCCGCTTCAGGGATGAGATGCATCTCGAGCTACATCGGTTGATGGGAGTCCAGGTTGCCTCTACCACGCCGTACCACCCTCAAGGTGATGGGCAGGCAGAGCACACAAACCACACGGTCGAACGCATGTTGCGCGCGTACGTCGACGCCAACCACGGCACGATTGGGATTTATGGTGTACCCCGGTCGAGTACGCCATTAATGACTCTCGTTCCGCCGTCACGGGATTCACCCCTTTTGAACTGACGTATGGTCACGCTCCGGCCTCTCAGCTGGACTTCTTCGTGGAGGCAGCACTTGCATCACGGAGAGGCCGAGCTAAGGGGGGGAGGGGCGCAGCAGTAATAAAGGGTACAGCCCACGAGACAGCCCGCCAGTTTGTTCGCCAGTTGCAGCTCGCTAGGGAGAAGCTGCTCTTAGCTCAGCAGCAACAGATCGCCCAGTACGACGCGCGTCACAGGTCCAGGAGTTACGCGGTAGGCGATGAGGTTTGGGTGGATGCCACGCACCTCACTCAGCCGGGCGACCGCGGGTTGCACAAGAAGTTGCTTAAGAAGCGCCTTGGGCCCCTTCGGGTGCTGGAAGTCTTTCACAGCGACAGGCAGATGGCCCTTCCCGCGAGCGATAGAGGCGCACCGTCGGCCTATAGGTTGCAGACGCCTAAGCAGTGGAAAGTGCACGATGTGTTTACCGTGGACCGGCTTTCGCCAGTAGAGTCGGGCAGCCGCTTCGTTGAGAGAGCTAAGGAGATTCCCCCTCCTCCGTTGGACGTCAGCGGGCGCAAGGAAACCCACGTCGAGAGGGTGGAGCGTTCGCGCACGCGCCAGCGCCAGGGCAGGAGGTGGACAGAGTACCTGGTCAAGTGGCCAGGAATGCCCCGCAGTGAGAACGAGTGGAAGACCCGAGAGGATCTGGAGTGGGACGGAGCCGGCAGGCCCGGTGTTCCCAACCGAGCGTTGTTGGAGTTTGAGAGGATCGAGGCTAAGAGAGTGGAGCGAGAGAAGCTTAGGGTCCGTAAGAGACGCGACGAGCCCGCAGGAGCGGTATGGACCACGCTATCGGAGGAGCTCAAGGTAGACGGAGCAATGCCATGGGTGCCAGAGGAGAGGTTTGATGAGGAAGTAGGAACTTTCGCGAGAGTATCTGCTCAGAGCACCCTGCCGCCAGTCAACGGAGCCGCAGCACTTGAGAAGGAGCCAGTCGGCCAGTCTAGGATTCTTGTATTGTTTTGTGGGACCGGGTCAGTCGAGAGGCAGTTCACTAAGCAATTTCCCAACAGCGAAGTAGTTGCTGTAGACATTCAGCCCAAGTGGGGCCCCACACATTGCGAGGATATCATGCGATGGGACTATCGACAGTTCAGACCAGGACACTTCGACGTAGTCTGGGCTAGCCCACCTTGCACAGAGTACAGCCAAGCGAAGACGGTAGGCATCCGAGATTTGCGTGCTGCGGACAGGCGAGTTCGTAGGACATTGGAAATCATCCGGTACTTGAGGCCCGAAGCATACTTCATTGAGAACCCGAGGGGAAGAGAGCCCCACGGGTTGCACACGCGTCGCTGCATGAGCAATCTACCAGCTCCGCACCTCGTCACGTACTGCAAATACGGGACCGCATACAGGAAGCCCCCGCACATCTGGACCAACGTTCCGTTGCGCACACCCTTGCGAGTATGCGATTCCGATACGCCTTGCGAGTTCTTCCGGCAGCACGGTAGGCACGAGAAAGTAGCGCGAGGAGGGCGCGCGATGAGAGCCGGAGGTGTGTTCGCGAAGGGCATGGGAGCGCGAGAGAATTTGTATGGGATTCCGTCAGCACTGTTAAAACAGCTTTTCCACAACCTGACCCTACTTGAAGAGGTGCATGCGTTCCTGTCTGAACTGCTTGTCAGGGAGGATCTGAGCGAGATGAGCGTTTTAGTCCAGTCAGCTGTTGTTGAGAGTGACCCGCCCGAGTTTGAACCGGAACCGATAGCGTTAGCGGGAGTGCGAGCTGAGGTGACGATCATACCTGAGGGCGGATGGGAATCTGACGCGAGTGGTCTTAGCGATTGAGAGCGTTGGGGGGCGTCGGGAAGAGCGGTGGCTCCAGCCTTGGCGAGACCAGGCGGCAGGTGAGAACCTGGGTAATCCATCCGAGAGAGCAGTGGCTCTAGCCTCGGCACAGCCAGGCAACAGGTGGAAATCTGTATAATCCATTTGAGCAGTGGCTCTAAGCCTTGGTATGACCAAGCGGCAGGTGAGAACCTGGGTAATCTATCCAAGTGAGCAGTGGCTCTAGCCTCGGCGCGACCAGGCAACAGGTGGAAATCTGTATAATCCATTTCACGAGAGCATGGCTCCGGACCTGGCACGACCGGGCAGCAGTTGGAGATCTGGGTAAAAGCTCTAGCACTCCGAGGAGGCGGTGAAGGTTTAAAACCTTTCCTCCGGGCCGGCATCCCGAGAACTGTCAGGTAATTGGCAAACCTATTGTCATCCCCTGTAAGTGTACCGTGTTGGGAGGTTTAAAACCTTGAGCGTGGTAATGGATGTGAAACCTTGAGCCTTGGGGGAGCCTGGTAGTGCAGATGGCAGACCGGTGAGAGGCCGACCCTTGTGCTTAAGAGGTCGATCTCCTTATTGCGGTGTGTCTTGGGAAGTGTAATGTCATCCCAGACAACAGGCGGCTGAGACCTGTATAATCATTCAGAGCAACAGTAGAAGATCTGTATAAAAAACTTTACTGGTCCGACGTGGTCAGCGTGGACGTGACCTTCCCTAAGGGGGGGGGAGTTGTGCTAGGAGGCAAGCACAAGAGCAAGAAAAACGGCTAAGTATAAAACGCAGAAGTACTCAGTACGGAGTACAGTAGGACCGATCAGAATGATGTTGATGTGAGGTGCCTAGACTGTTGTACGGAGTACTCAGTACAGTTGAGTTATGGAAAGAGTTCCTGAATGTATAAGAACTCTAAGAGTATCCGTTTCGGAGAGATGAACTGAACTGAGAATTGTAACATAAAAAGTAAGAGCCGTATCCGCTGTATATTGTGTATTGAAAGCATACACTTGAAAGCATAAGCATAACTATTAAGATTTACGAAACCGAAGTCTTGTAGTTGACCAATCGTAAGCATACCTCGTGCGGTCGTTTAATAAGTGTAGAATAGTATAAGTCCGAAACCGTAAAGAAGAGAAGAAGTCAAGTGTAGACTCCTACAGAAGGTAGAATTGCAAAAAAAACAAGTGGTTTGTTCGGGAGAGGGTCAAACGTACCAAGTTACTAAGTTAAAACGGCCGCCTAATTTGGTAGAAGAAACTGCTCTTGTTTTAGAGCACCATCACTCCTAGCAACGGTCGAAGAGTCGATCACGCGCGCAGCGGACAGTGCAATCTGCGGTCCAGATAAACCCCCCCGTCTTAATCGGACGGGACGAAAGATGAGGAAGGGGTGCCAAAAAACTTACAAGCACGAAATTCGACGGGGTCAGTGTCACCGTGATCGCGAAAAACGATTTCCCACCTGTGGATCAAAGGCAGGAAAAATCTGGGCCCCATAGAAACTCCAGACTGCAAATCGGAAAAGGGTATGGCGTCTGAAGGGCCTTAATTAATTAAAGACGCCAGCGTCATTAGCTCCTATTGGCGCCCGATCACTACACGTCGTTCGGCTCATGTCGCATCAGCCCCACGGCGAGTTTGAACCGCCGCCTCACGGCCCGAAGACCGGGCAACAGGTCATCCCCACCACTCGGACTGTACGAACTGTACGAACTCGGTACGAAACCGTTGAGAGTCCTCGATTTTCCCGTAAAAAACCATCTAGAGTTCACTCGACCGATCCGACGCGATAGGTAAAGGGGCTCGCTGATCGACGGCACTGTTTGAACGTTGGTGTCGTTTCGATACCGGTACGATCACCGGGGTACGGAACGGGATGCGTCAGAGACACGCGAAAGACCTTCTACCCGTCTTCCAGGCATCTTTGCGGCGCTAAAAAGTACCCGTTTACGATACTTCCAGCACAGTTTGACTTTTTAAAGAACTCAGAAAACAAAATGTCTAATTCCTTGAAACGAAAGAATGCCAGCGGGGTGAAGGAGGGTGACCTCCGGGAGAAGTTTGAGTCGTTCGTCGCGGCGGTGGGAGGCAACGCCAGCGACGAAAACTTCATCAAGTGGCTCGTAGCAAGGGATGGGGAGGAGGGGAGCGGAGGCGGTGGGGGAAACCAACGCGGGGAGTCCAAGAAGAAGTTGTCCAAGACGGGCGGGCTCCACTTCCAAGCGGACTTCACCCGCATCATGGTGGAGCGGATTTGCGACGGGCGGCTGGACCCGCTGCTTAACGTAACGGACCAAGCGTTTGCGGCTACGGCCTTCAGGGAGGAAGTCCTGGCCTGCAGCGACGACTACGATGTTCGTGATGTGAGCAGGCGCCTCAGGAACATGATTTGCGATTTTAGAATATTTTGGAGGTATGGGGTGTATACCTGTGTGTCGGGGAGGGGCACCGAAAAGGGAAAGTGGGTTTGGCAAGCCTCCCGGACCGCCCACCCATACTACCGCAAGCACACGGACGCCATTCAGGCGTTGGTCATTGAGACCGACGCCCGAACCAAGTACCCAACGCACGAGGAAAAAAAGGCAGCGTTGCTCAGCATCGACGGGTTGGTGCTGCACGAGCTGCCCGCCAAGGCCTTGGACCACGCCTTGGACGGTGAGGCGAAGGATGAGATGGGTACGTTAATTTGCTTAATTAATTTCTGTTTCACCTGTTTTGTTGTCTCACCAAGAAGACGTCACCAGGACACCTCAGAGACGTTTTGAGAGTATTCTGCACGTCTTCCTTAGTTAACAGGGCTTAGCTAATAGGCAAGTATGACTGACTGTCTTCTGAGTGTCTTCTGAGTGTCTTCTGAGTGTCTTCTTGTATAACATACTAACATATGCCTGTTTCAGTGGCGGCATGCTTGCAGCTCGAGTTGGAGTCAAAGACGCAGAAATGATCGAGGAGCTGGAAAAAAAGGCGGGCAGCTCTAAGGTTAGGAAGGTGGCGGAGGCGGTGGCGGAGGACAACAAGGCGAAGGGGAAGGCGGCATCGGTGGACCCGAAGGGGAAGGCGGTGGCGGAGGACCCGAAGGGGAAGAAGAAGGCGGTGGCGGATGATGCTGAAGAGGGGTTTGAGGTGGGTAGCCACGTGGTATTGTACTGCGTGGTGGAGTCTCTGGTGAACGATCCGGAGATACTCCCCACGGGGTTCTACCACGAGAAGGGGAAGTCCGCGATATGGACCGCGGACATGCCCCTTCTCACGGGGGTGATTCACGTAGGGAGAGATCTGACCCCCCCCATAAGGTGGGGGTGTCTCCCCTGTGTTTCCCCCTTCGCCGAGCAGTGTCACAAGTCACCTGCGTGTGTCACCGTGACTGTCCGTGCACAAGCATAAAACCCTGAGTATTTTATGTTATGCATCTTAGTCACCCGAAAGCCTGTGCTTCCTGCTGTGTTCCGACTGTAGTGCATATATATTGCTTATATATATACCCGACCGACCGCGTTATCACGTCTTTCTTCAGGTTACGGGCTGACCACTTCTGTGGTGGCACTGTTTCTTTTGGGCTGCTAATTTCCGTCTCGCCGAACGCACCGGCTACCGAGAGTCTCGTCGAACTTTACCGACTACCGCAACCGCATCACCGATTTTACCCTCACCGATTACCGACACCGAGAGTCTCGTCGAACTTACCGACTACCGCACCGACAATTTCAACAACATGTCTAAAATTACGTCTACTACAAAACCCAAGGGGGTCCTTCGAGGTTTGATTACTCCGAAGCGCCCCTCACCGGCAGCATCAGCCAGTCTGGTGGTGCACCTGAGGATTTTCCGTCCGACACGAAGCCCCTGACCCCGCAGGATCCGATCTTACGCACCAACGGCGGGTTGGTGCGTGAGAAACCCACCCATCGAGAAATTCGCCCAGTCGACTTCCTCGAGAACACCGAAAATTTACGCAGCACTCCGTATCGCGCCTCTACCCGTGGTGTTCTTACGGAGCCCCTCTCGAAGTCCTTCGACTACGCTGAGAACGTGATCACCGTCTTGAAGGCTCGTGGGTATCAACCCAAGAGCTCTACTGGATTTACACTGGAAGGAGACAGCGCGAAGGAGGACTTCCTTGCGCTGCGTTCTGCCATGGTCACTGTGCTCGACTCCGTCGACTCCATCGAGACCGCCAAGATCTTCGACTTGGAGTTGGCCTACGCGTCCTACAATTACGACGTCAACTCCATTGTCTTCACCATGTTATCCGTCTTGCTTCGTGGAGCGGCTCTCGACATCTACCACTCCACCGCCAAACACCATCCTTTTGACGGACGTGCACTTCTCCTTCGTCTTCATTTCGAGGTGGAGGGCGTGCAGCGTGGAGACCGAGGCCAATTCATGGAGAAGATGCGTGCCTTGCGTATTGACGAGCGCAAGGACCCCCACGCCATCCTCAACGACTACAGACGTCTTGGAGAAGAACACCGCGTGTACCACGCTGACTTCTCCGACGCGGACCTCGTCTGGACATTTCTGGTGGTGCTCGAGAAGTCCGCCGACGTTTCCCCCTACGAGGTCCCCCTCTACCAGCACATCATTGAAGACCTCAGCACCACCACCGTCGCTCCATCCTTCGACACCGTCGCTCTTCGCGTGCGACGGGTCTGGCAGTGTGAGGGCGCGAGCCGCCTTGCCCGCTTTCCCCCGCCTCCTGTGCCTGACTCTGGTGGTGACGCATGGACCAAGCATCCTTCTGGTGGTGCTAGGGCTTACGCATTTAAGCCCCGCCCTATCCAGAAGGCGGTTGGCGAGTGGCAGGACACTGGGGGCCCTTATCGTGCTTGGGAGGGCAGTGGCCGTCCGTGCTTGGTGTGCCACAGGATGTGGGGGCTCACCGACCCCCATGCCGACACCAACGGCCTCTGCCCCTGGGTGTGCGCACCTGCGTACACGAAGGGGCGCGCCCCCCCTACTGCTAAGGCGCCTCCGCC
The DNA here is from genome assembly GCA_001247695.2 of Cymbomonas tetramitiformis. Lineage (NCBI taxonomy): Eukaryota > Viridiplantae > Chlorophyta > Pyramimonadophyceae > Pyramimonadales > Pyramimonadaceae > Cymbomonas > Cymbomonas tetramitiformis. Next base: position 9,826 of record LGRX02004969.1, read on the forward strand.
GCGACCTGCCCCGCCTACTGATTCTCCGCAGGCGGTGGGCGAGCCGCAGCAGCCTGCGGCGTTCCCATTCCGCCCGCATGCATTGGCGGACTCCCTCCCTGACCCCTTGGACGTGCTCGAGGAGTCAGAGCTGGACGATTGCCCTTCTGCTGACGACGATGAGCCGCTCAACCCTAGTGCTTTCGCCATTGCTGCTGACGGCAGCGACGATGACGATGAGTGCTGGCCTGCTCTGGCCGAGAGTCCGATTTGGCTCCCCAAGATCTGAACAGGCTTCAATCACTGACAATTGGTTATCTTCATTTGAAAACAGCGCGGGCGGATGCCGATCTAGCTGAGCTGAAAAAGGCTCCTTAGGTTTTCAGATGTAGGATGGCCGGCAGGCCTTATAACATTGTTTCTTGTGCCACCTCTCCCCTTCAGGAGGAGGTGGTGTCACGGAGGGAGAGATCTGACCCCCCCATAAGGTGGGGGTGTGTCTCCTGTGTTTCCCCCTTCGCCGAGCAGTGTCACAAGTCACCTGCGTGTGTCACCGTGACTGTCCGTGCACAAGCATAAAACCCTGAGTATTTTATGTTATGCATCTTAGTCACCTGAAAGCCTGTGCTTCCTGCTGTGTTCCGACTGTAGTGCATATATATTGCTTATATATATACCCGACCGACCGCGTTATCACGTCTTTCTTCATCATGCTCTCATGCCTCAAGCTCTCATGCTCTCAGGCTCTCAGGCTCTCTTAGGCTCTCGGTCTCTGAGCCTCCCAGTCTCTATGTCTCTCAGGCTCTAAGGCTCTCAATGAACCACGAGAGTACGTACCCGGAAGCGCTGCTTGATCGTGGCACCACGATTCCATACCACTACATATCCTTATTTCAGGCTCTCAGGCTCTCAGCCTCTCATGCTCTCTCAGCCTCTGAGTCTCTATGTCTCTCAGCCTCTCAGTCTCTCAAGCTCTCCGTCTCTCAATGAATCACGAGAGTACGTACCCGGAGGCGCTGTTTGATCGTGGCACCACGATTCCATACCTCTCTCAAGTAGCCTTTGAATGTCTCCCAGTACAAACCAAGTTTCAGCTTGCGCCCGGAAATGGGATCCCACTGGAGCTCTTTGAAGGAGTCGATATCAGCTTGAGAGAATTGATATTTTGCAGGCCATTTTTTCTGAAAGAGCTTCCACCGACCTGCCTGATAAAAAAATAGATTTGCATGGGACATGCTAAGCTATGCTTCCAAACGTGTAACGGAAAATGGAAAGAATCTAGGCTTGATGCAAAGTAAGGTATATTTGTATAAGTACAAGATGCTATATCAGCATGTTGTGGAAAACAAACCTGAAAGTGCCCCACTCCGTAGGTGGGCATCGATGAGCTGAATGTCGCTCTCCTCAATGTGCACAAAAGCCCATTTCACACGGGAGCTCACCCACTTGAACCTCTTATCACCGTTGTGCAACTTGGTGATGATATTTTTTTGGTCGTGAAACAAGTCAGGGGCAACCTTTTTCGCCTTGGTGTACTTCTTGACATCTTCTCCACGTGCAAGAGCGGTGTCATAAAAAACATAGGAGGCATCCCAACCAACTCTGGCTGAGGAGGATTCAAGCATATCCGCTTTGTCCTCTAGTTTCTCTCCGGACACACCTGCATATTGAGAACATGGAGTGGGCGAGGTGTGGAAAGCAGATTATTGTAACACTACCTGATGACACGCTAAATGAGGACAATTGTATTTGGGAGGAAAGTGAGTGGTGGCTCACCTCTTGCGTTTGCAAGCTCTCCGGTCTCGATTGTTTCTGTGACAATACCTTTAGTCCCGCAAACTTTGGCTGCAAAGTATGTGACATCGTGGGCACTACACAGCTTGGCAACCACACCTGTGGGGCACGTAGCACCTCACTCACATTAATTCATCCTCACTCTATCCCTTACCCTACCCCCCCGAGCGTGAAATGACCCTCCCGAAGGCTCACGAAGCCCCTTGGGGCCATGCTTATGTCAAAATCTTTGGCACAACCCGTGCATCAAGATGATGCTATGCATGATTGATGAATCACAGCCAACCCATGACTATACCCTATCCTGTATGACAGCTGATGACACACTGATGACATGCGCCTACACACCGACCCTTACCCTACCCCCCTAGCCCAAATGGACCCTCCCGGGGGCTCACTAAGCCCCCTCCACCCATCCTTATACCAAAATGTTCAGTGCACACAGCCCTTTCAGGCTGTGCCATGCATCATGGGCCATTCACCCTGCTTCACTCACTATACCCTATCCTGTATGACAGCTGATGACACGCTGGATG
>LGRX02004970.1:0-16598 GCA_001247695.2 Cymbomonas tetramitiformis
GGGGTGTCCAAGCTTGCTCGACGTCTTCTCGCTAGACGCCGTTCCTCGGCCACCGCGCCCTCCGTTGCGGCAGCCTCTAGCTGAGCCATTTGGTCGCGTAAGCTCCCCGCCTCGGTCTCTGCGAGGAACCGAGCGGTCTCGGCGCGGACTACCCTCTGCAGCATTTCCTGGTCCGTCAACTCCTTCCTCCGATGCCTCTCCAACTTGAGACGCCGTTCTCGTCGCTTGCGGCTATGCTGAGTGCCCGCTGCAGACTCATAGCCGGAGCCGGATGTCGTGCTCCCAGGTTGAGACGCGTGAGCTTGGGAGAGGTCCTCGGTTACCACGTCTTGGGGCTCCGTGCGTATTGGCAAGGTTCTTCCAAGAGTCTCTGGACCCGAAGCACGGCGACGATGATGCGGCTGATGGGTTACCACACCCTCGTCAGGAGAAGTATCGGTGTGAGGAATCGGTTCCATCAGCGGTGTCGGATACAGTCGTTGGCATATTGCTTTTCTTTATTTTCTTCTTTATTTTCTTTCTTTCTTTCTTTTTATATTTTCTGCTGTTTTTGGTGTGTAATATTAACTTTACAGTCTTATATTCCACTGTTTTATTTCATGACAAACACTGGCTGCCTAGCCTAGTATTACAATCACTTTTCCGATATATGTATGGTCTCGAACCTACTACATCATATCCTTATGTTCAGTCTTGGCGCCATGCCTAATCCTAACATGTAAAACTTGCTTATTCCTTAATTCATTCGATCAACACTAACTGAGGTTCACTTTTCCCAAGCTTCCCCTTTCATCATGTTGCTCTTTAACTCACTAGCAGGATTCCTAGATTGACATCTGTCATCGGCCAATTACCAGCAGACCATGCCTGATTCTGTCACTCCTCCACCAATCATCAGGCAGATCATGATACTTGTATTGCCATTGCAGATCTTCTCCTGGAATCTACCATGAATCATTTCATTACAGATCTTCTCCTGAAATCTGCTTTGTCATCGATTATTTTCCCCACTCGCTCACTTATGTGAATATCCGATAACTCCCCATTATTCGCGAGTGGGGCATACGCCTCGGGGCATACCCATGGGGCATACGCCTCGGGGCATACCCATGGGGCATACGCCTCGGAGCATACCCATGGGGCATACGCCTCGAGGCATACCCATGGGGCATACGCCTCGAGGCATACCCATGGGGCATACGCCTCGGGGCATACCCATGGGGCATACGCCTCGGGGCATACCCATGGGGCATACGCCTCGGGGCATACCCATGGGGCATACGCCTCGGGGCATACCCATGGGGCATACGCCTCGGGCTGTCCATGCCTCCCGGTACATGGTGAAAAATGTGGAGTTGGGGCGTTTGGGACTGTTGCGTTGGGGCTGCTGAAAATGTAGAGTTGGGGCTTTTGGGAATGTCCCGTTAGGGATGGTGAAACTGTGGAGTTGGTGTTTGGGGACTGTTGCGTTTAGGGATGGTGAAACTGTGGAGTTGGGGTGTTTGGGACTGTTGCAATGGGGCTGCTGAAAATGTGGAGTTGGGGCTTTTGGGAATGTTGCGTGGGGGGTGCTGAAAGTGTTGCGTTGGGGCTTTTGGGAATGTTGCGTTAGGGCTACTGAAAATGTTGTGTTGAGGCGTTTGGGACTGTTGCGTTGGGGCTGCTGAAAGTGTGGAGTTGGGGTTTTTGTCGTTGTGTGGTGGCACTGTGATGATGCGAGACGTGCTGTGGGTATTCCTCCCCCCCCAATCGGGGGGCTCAGAGACGCACGTGCATGGCATGGTGGAGGGGTGGATGGCGTAGTACGGGCCTGCGTGTCGGCTGATGGTGTTGGTGAGTTGGCTGCGGTTGTGAGGTGATTGTGGCTGAGAGGTGGCTGCGGCTGCGAGGTGACGAGGTGGCTGTGGTTGCGGAGCCTCATACGTGGGCGTTGGCAGACGACGTCGGTCTGCGGTGCGCGGCTGTAGAGTGCATGAGGGATGACGGCGTAGTTCTCGACGTACAGGTATGCTGAGATATAGATGTGCGCGCTGGCAGAAGACGTCGGTCTACGGTGTGCGGCTGAGTGTGTGGGTGATGATGGGGAGGTTTTTGATGTAGGTGAAATGCGGCTGCTGAGGTGGTTTCGGTGTAGTTCTCAATGTGGGTGAGACACGGCTGCTGAGGTGGTTTCGGTGTAGTTCTCAATGTGGGTGAGATACGGCTGCTGAGTTGGTTTCGGTGTAGGTCTCAATGTGGGTGAGATGCGGCAGCTGAGATACGGATGTGCGCGCTGGCATACGACGTCGGTCGGCAGGCGACATCGTTCTGCGGCGCGCGGCTGAGTGCGCGAGGGATAAGGTCGCAGTTCTCGATGTATGTGACATGTGGCCGTTGCGGTTCAGACGTGCGAGCTTGCAGACGACGTCGGTCTGCGGCGCGCGGCTGAGTGCGTGAGTGATGACGACGCCCCTCTCGATGTACAGCTACGTGGTTGCTGAGATACGGACGTGCGCCCTGGCAGGCGACATCGGTCTGCGGTGCGCGGCTGAGTGCGTGAGGGATGAGGTCGCAGTTCTTGATGTAGGTGACATGTGGCCATTGCGGTCCAGACGTGCGAGCTTGCTGATGACGTCGGTCTGCGGCGCGCAGCTGGGTGCGTGAGTGATGACGACGCACCTCTCGATGTACAGCTACGTGGTTGCTGAGATACGGATGTGCGTGCTGGCAGACGACGTCGGTCTGCGGTACGCGGCTGAGTGCGCGAGTGATGGGGGCGTAGTTCTTGATGTCAGTCATGCGGCCAGGTGTGCGCCCTTGCAGCCGACATCGGTCTGTGATGCGCGGCTGAGTGCGTGGGTGACAACAACGTAGATCTCGATGTACAGACATGCAGCCGTTGATGCAGCGCTGAACTCGAATGGCTTAGCGTTGTCTACGGCTGCAGGCGCGTTGATCGTGTAGTTGAGAGCGGAACGTATGTGGCAGTGAGACGACCGCGATTTGTGGTTTTGGTGTCTGGAGAGGAAAATTTTGAAATGACACCCCCCCCGGCTGTCGGTGTAGAAAGTGACGTCGTAGTTTGTGGCAAATTGCTGCATGGTGTACGTGGAGAGCTGTGGTATTGATTTGTTGGGTACGGGGTGATCTGACGGCTGCGTGGGACAATCTCCTGGTTGCGGGAAGTGGGAGATGACGTCGGCATTGTTTTGAGTGCGGGAGGCGTGGTGATATGGGAATGTAGATTGATGGAAGGGGTTGGGTGGGCGATTGTGTCAATACTTCCCCCCCCAGTCTTGAGGAATCTGTGAGGAAGACGTGAGACTGACATTTTTTTTTTTTTTGTTCTTGGGGGGTGGTGGCTGTTGGGAGAGTTGTGGAGGCATGGTGGTGAAGGGAATCTGTTGTATTGTTGGGTACGGGGTGATCTGACGGCTGTGTGGGTTAATGGTGTTGGTGAGGTGGCTGCGGCTGCGTCGGTTGATGGTGTTTGTGAGGTGGCCGCGGCTGCGTCGGTTGATGGTGTTGGTGAGGTGGGCGCGAGCTGCGTCGGTTGATGGTGTTGGTGAGGTAGCCACAGCTGCGTCGGTTGATGGTGTTGGTGGCGAGGTGGTTGTGTTGCGTCGGTTGATGGGTGTTGGTGAGGTGGCTGCAGCTGCGGATCAGTTGTCAAGGTGTTGTTGGTGAGGTGGCTGCGGCTGCGTCGGTTGATGCGTGTTGGTGGGGTGGCTGCAGCTGCGTTGGTTTGATAATTGTCGGTGGGGTGGCTGCAGCTGCGTCGGTTGATGGTGTTGGTGAGAGTGGCTGCAGCTGTGTCGATTGGTGGTGTTGGTGAGTGGTTGCAGCTGCGTCGGTTGATGGTGTTGGTGCAGTGGCTGCGGCTGCGTCGGTTGATGGTGTTGGTGAGGTGGCTGCGGCTGCGTCGGTTGATGGTGTCCGGTGAGTGGCTGCGGCTGCGTCGGTTTGATGGTGTTGGTGAGGTGGCTGCGGCTGCCGTCCGGTTGATGGTGTTGTTGGTAAGTGGCTGCAGGTCGGTTGATGGTGTTGGTGAGGTGGCTGCGGCTGCGTTGGTTGATGGGTGTTGGTGGGGTGGCTGCGGCTGCGTCGGTTGTTCGTTGGGACCACTGTCACGCGGTCGTCCTGAAATCTTCAGGAGTGGTGTTCCACTGTCACGTGGAATTCTCGGCCACTGTCACGCGGCTTTCTGTTGGGACCACTGTCACGCGGTCATCCTGAAATCTTCAGGAGTGGTGTTCCACTGTCACGTGGAATTCTTGGCCACTGTCACGCGGCTGTCTGTTCTGTTTAGGGGGGGGGAAAGGCGGTGTGCGCATCTCGGGTGATACACGTGTTTCAGGCCAACAAGCGCAATGCAGCAAATCGAGCATCTCAGGCGATGCGCACATTTTGCGCGAAGTGTGCCTTTCGGGCGAACACGCCTTTCAGGCGACACGCGCCATCTTGGTGATGCGCGCCATTCTGGTGATGTGCGCCGTCTGGGCGAAACGCGCCTTTCAGCCGGTGTGCGTCGTTCAGGCGGTGCGCGCCATTCAGGCGAGTCGAGCGTTTCGGGTGATACACGTGTTTCAGGCGCCAGGCGCATTGCAGCGAAGCGAGCATTTCAGGCGACGCGCCAATTTCGTGCGACGTGCGCCTTTCGGGCGATCATGCCTTTCAGGCGACACGCGCCATCCTGGTGATGCGCGCCATTCTGTTGATGTGCGCCGTCTGGGCGAAACGCGCCTTTCAGCCGGTGTGCGTCGTTCAGGCGAGTCGAGCGTTTCGGGCGATACACGTGTTTCAGGCGCCAGGCGCATTGCAGCGAATCGAGCATTTCAGGCGACGCGCCTTTTTCGTGCGAAGTGCGCCTTTCGGGCGAACATGCCTTCCAGGCGACACGCGCCATCCTGGTGAGGCGCGCCATCCGAGCGAAACGCGCCTTTCAGACGGTGTGTGCCTTTCAGGCGATGCGCGCCATTCAGGCGAATCGAGCGTTTCAGGCGAGGCGCGAACTTTGCAGCGAATTGAGCATTTCAAGCGATGCGCACATTTTGCGCGAAGTGCGCCTTTCGGGCGAACATGCCTTTCAGGCGACACGCGCCATCCTGGTGATGCGCGCCATTCTGGGCGACATGCGCCTTTCAGCTGGTGTGCGTCGTTCAGGCGGGTCGAGCGTTTCGGGCGATACGCGTGTTTCAGGTGACAGGCGCATTGCAGCGAATCAAGCATTTCAGGCGACGCGCCAATTTGGGCGAACGCGCCTTTTCATTCAGGCGCAGGGCGGAACGCGCATTGCTGGCGACACAGGTGTTTCGGGCAGATGCGCATTGCAGCGAAACGAGCGCTTCAGGCGAGGTGTGAAATACAGGTGATGCGGGGCGGAACAAGCGGTGCGCGCGTCCCAGGCGATGCACGTGTTTCAGGCAACAGGCGCATTGCAGCAAATCGAGCATTTCAGGCGATGCGCACATTTTGCGCGAAGTGCGCCTTTCGGGCGAACATGCCTTTCAGGCGACACGCGCCATCCTGGGCGAAACGCGCCTTTCAGCTGGTGTGCGTCGTTCAGGCGAGTCGAGCGTTTCGGGCGATACGCGTGTTTCAGGTGACAGGCGCATTGCAGCGAATCAAGCATTTCAGGCGATGCGCACATTTCGCGCGAAGCGCTCCTTTCAGGCGAACATGCCTTTCAGGCGACACGCGCCATCCTGGTGATGTGCGCCATTCTGGTGATGTGCGCCGTCTGGGCGAAACGCGCCTTTCAGCCGGTGTGCGTCGTTCAGGCGGGTCGAGCGTTTCGGGCGATACGCGTGTTTCAGGCGACAGGCGCATACCAGCGAATCAAGCATTTCAGGCGACGCGCACATTTCGCGTGAAGCGCTCCTTTCAGGTGAACATGCCTTTCAGGCGACATGCGCCATCCTGGTGATGCGCGCCATTCTGGCGATGTGCGCCGTTTGGGCGAAACGCGCCTTTCAGCCGGTGTGCGTCGTTCAGGCGGTGCGCGCCATTCAGGCGAGTCGAGCGTTTCGGATGAGGCGCGAACTTTGCAGCGAAACGAGCATTTCAGGCGATACAAGCGTTTCATCGATATGCGCATTTCAGGCAAACGTGCATTTCAGGGCGAACGCGCTTTTCAGGGCGGAACCCGCATTTCAGGGCAAACAGGGCGGAACGCGCCTTTCATGGCGGAACGCGCCTTTCAGGGCAGAACGCGCCTTGTCAGGCCTTTCATGTGAGGGCAAGAGTCAGGAGTCAGGAGTCAGGGAAATGGAGACAGGGGGTATAAGAGTGAGTAGGGAAGAGCGCGCTTGCGGAGTCGGCGAGTCACTGCTGCCGGTGGGCTGCGAGCTTGAGGGTGACGTGCGTTTGTTGTGGGTTGATACCCACCAGTGAAGTTGGTTTCGTGGACCTGCACACCAAACCATACAGAGCCTCCCCCAGCCCGAAAAAGCAAGGAAAGGAGCACAGCCGCTTTGGCCCGGAGGCGTGGCTGGAAGGGCCGAAAGCAGGTGTCGCAGTTGGCATGGCACTGAAAGGTCGCAGAACGGCGCAACGCTGGCGTCTCAGGCGCCATGGCTGCGAAGCACTGTACCCGTGCTGAAGAGTCAAAACAGAAGCACCCTCAACAAAAGTTGCTGACCCAATCTGCTACAAAGTTTGAAAACCAATGTCAGGCATGCACAAGCTGGCCTGAAGTGCACTGAGCCTATGGCTGCCGTGTCACTCCGCGTGCGAGCCTGGTGCCATCGCATAGGAGTTCACACACAAGTGACAACAAAGGGAGATCCGAGAAATATTTCAAAACCAACGAAGTGGTTCGGCACCCTGTTAGGTGATACCGTTCCAGCAGAACAAAACAACACTTTGCAATTGGGCATTCACTCCAGGCCCGAGTTGGCGCGTCGCCAACCACGAATTCCCACAACCTGCCATACAGGCTCGTCGGGGAATTCACCGCTGCCAACGCCCACAAGGGTCGAATTCACGAATACACACACAATGAAAACTGAAGGAAAAACATCCGGCTGCAATGCTGTCGAAAGGTTGCAGTCGGGTGTTTGGACTCGAGCTGGCGCGCCGTAAGCCGTGAATTCCCACAACCTGTCACACAGGTCCGTTCGGGGAATTCAACGTTGCCACAACCTGCGCAGGTCGAATTCACAAAGGTTAACATCATACAAACTGAGGGAAAAACATGGGTGCGGCTACAACCTCGTCAAACAGCAAAAGTCAGGTGTCACGGCTCGAGTTGGCGCGGCTACGGTTGTGCATTCCCAAGCGCCGGTCATATGTGCCGGTTTGAGCATATTCGGCAAGCAAGCCCTGCGAGGTTCGAATTCGCACAGCAAATGGTACCAAATATGGCACAAAAAGGCCGGGCGCATCGTGCACACGCGTGAATACCGCTGAGAGTGCCTGAGACGGTTCGCCGTCGCGGGTGTGAATTTATGACAAACGCAGCTTCGGGCTATCTCGCCGCTAGGCGCTCAAAGGGAAAAATGCCCCTCTGTGGGAATTCGCGATCGTGTTGTGAATTCGTGAACGTTTTCGGACAGCAGAGGATCTCCAGCGCTGCGGAAATGCGACATGCGTTTCTACTGCTATGCCACGTAAAACATGCCAGGCGGCAACGCGCTTCAGCCGTGCCGGCTCGTAGATTCGCAAAACGGGCACGGGACTAACTTGTACTCGCAGACTGTAGATTCAGGCTCAGGTAAAAGCACGCAACGCAGAAAGGCAAGCGAGCAACACGGGGGCAATTCACAGATAAAACACGTGCAACGGCACGACTTCGCACATACGTCGGAGTGGCGTGCCGGCACTCTGGGGATCCGAACCAGACTCTTACAAACTGCTAGTGACGAAGCTCTCATGTGGATTCGAAGCATATGTATGTATATATCACATTTAATACTAGGCCACAAGAGGCAAATATCATTGTCCCGCAGAATGGTTTTGAAAGGTTCGGATCTAACTTTTCGAAAGCAGAGCTAGCTAAATACTCAAGCGAGCATAGTGAAAGTCCGTGAATGCCATTGTCGTTTCGGATGCCCTGTGACCATTGGTTCCCAGTGACAACGGCGTTTGGTGTCAACGCGCGCTTTCGTTTGCCCTGTCATGCATTGCCGAGACGTCATGTGTGGTCGTGTCGTGATGTCACTTCGCGTGATGTCGTGCTTGACGCTCTGCGGTGCTCTCGGATCGGCACGGGCTGGTCGCGGCGACGTCGATGTAGCGCCTGGCGACGTGGCGAGGCGTCGTGCATGATTCAAATTGGGAGGGAGATCTGAGCTGGAGGGTGAACGTGATATGCTCCGGGCGCTCGAGCGGACAATGAACTGGGGTAGGACCGTGACTGAAGGGGGGAATGACAATTACTGAAAAGAAGGGGTTCATGGTTGGGGCGTTCTTTGTCGGTGCGAGACGGGCGCGATGGGGGCAAATGCGGTAAGAAGTGCGACATGGTACGCGGTAGCGTGACTAAATATGAGGGTGTGACGGGCCTTTCGGGGGTGACTTGAGGGACCCCTTCTAAAAGCGTGTTCGCGGTTGTGCAGCGGACCTGCCTGAACGGTTTTGACAGTTGCCGTTAACTGTGGATTTCTGTGGAGTCCCGCCCGCCCGCCCTGTTGCAGGTGATGCCGCATCGGCTACTGGTGGTGAGCTGACAGAGCAGGAGAAGGAGGATGTGGCGTGCTTGGAGCAGCTGGGTGTCCAGTGGGGCATGGAGGCAGAGCCCGCAGAGGGGCAGTTGGCTCAGTAGACGGCAGATGGACTTGCTCCTGCCTTAGGCCGCCTGTAATTGCATGCAGTAGGCAATAGTATCCTCCATGGGGGCCCCGGTCTGGGTGACCTTCATGCCTGCTGCATGTTAGGCCTAGGGTAGAAGGCTCTCTTGGGACCTGGTGGTCTGTTATTGCCAGGTAGCATCGGACACGGCTTGTGCGGTGCCTTAGCTTTTGGGGGTTTCAGCCGTGAGAGAGCAGATATTTTCTGATGATTATGTCCGTATGTCGTTCGGGTCTTATGACTCTTAGTCTCGGGATAGCACCCTTTGGGGTGGGACCGAGTGGGGTTTTGGACTTCTGGACTTGTCGTATTTATTTTTATAATCCACACACAGTGCACCGGCCGGGTTTGACAGATACCCGCCTTAGGGCTCTCTGAGCCGTAGCTGATTAGGAAACTCTCGACTCTCGAGTGACACGCGGCCGATCGCAAATTCGCGATTCTCGACAGGCCCCATGAAAAGCTCGCCTCCACTAAAAAAAGGAAAAAGAAATATCTCTATCACATACGATAGGGGACAGGGTAGGGGCGCTGGGAACTTGTCAGATGACATATATGACATGACATGACTAATATTTTTATTATCCCGGACGGCCCAAATCGGCCCCCGGCTACCAAATAATTTACGGTGTCTCCTACCCCTAAAACTCAACGTCCAAATCAACAAACAAGGCTTGTAGACTAGGCTAACTGCAAATCACAACAGGACATCCGCTACTATCTCCACGGATGAGTAATAACTATAGCTAGCAACTAATAATCTCCGCGCACTATACATGACCGACCATCTCCTTCTCCTCCGCACAACCGTACCTGCCAACCACACCCCCCACACCCCCCCCCTTCGCCGACCGATGTCCAGCGTTAACTAATTTTGTGATACTCGAGCCCAATCAGAGTAGTCGCGACCCTCTGTGGGACCAGCTCAGGGTGGGGGTGGGGATTTGATGTCACCGGGGAGAGGGAGGGTCCTACGCGCCTGTTGTTGGTTTATATGTCAAGACCCGAGTCGACAACGCTATTCATTCGGCTAATTTCGGTTCAAAAATGCAACATAATGATAACAGAATGTGCTATTATAGTAGGCAAATTGGTTATAGACGGGCAGACAAAGTTTCATATTTTTAGCACCAAGGTATATTAGTTTGTTCATAACTATGCCCCACAAGGTAATGCTACGGTCACTGTAACTCCGTAAAATATCATAACGCGACGGCCGCTCTACGTGACGAAACGTCCCATTTCCTTTACACTTTTGCCATAAACCTTGTGTACCCGCTGTGCTAGTGTGCATTCGCGTTTGACCATTATATCCGTGTATGAACACCAAAGTTCAAAATAGAAATCTCGAACCCAGGTTTGCAATCGGGAACATAATTGTCCTGCAACTTTATATGTGTAGTGGTGAATCAACCATTCCTTTAACGATAACGGAATCCTTCCATGCAAGAAATCCCCACGGTGCCTAGGTGAGAACCACGCCGCCAGCAAGGTTGTGTCAAGTCTCGTGCCGCCCGGGGGGAGTGAAGCATTTAACTTCTCAGTTAGCACCTCTAATCCTTTGGTACGCACGGATGCGATCGCTGGACACATACTCAATATATGATGCTCATTGGCGATAGCCTCGTCATTAGGATGTAAAGGACAATGACATCTCGGATATAAATCAGGATAGTTTCGCATGTTTGTCACTTGAATATTCCTAGGTGTGGGGAGACTGCCTACCGATAACTTTGCCATAAAAATATCTTGTTTACATAGCCCCGCCCAACCTTTGCGCGACGCCTCATCCCACATGTCATCTCTTACCAGATACCGCAGATGACTTGTATCTTTCGTTTTGGCTAACGCCTCCCGGAGCATCGCATCGTCCAACATCGAATACACAAAACTGTGTGAAGCGTGTGTCCTAATGATAGGACCTCTATCTTGCGAAGTCTCGTGGTTCTCTTTTCTTAGATACAAACGAGGCAGATATATAAAAGGCTCTCTAAACAAGCACGGTGCATCTCTCGCCGTTCTTGCGATGGCATCAGCCTCCCGATTCAAGTTACTTGTCATATCGATATTCTTAGTGTGACCCTTGACATGTTTGATATGCGTGTAGGCCCCCAAAACCCGGCGTTTATCAATAATGCGCACGATGAGAAGATACATCGAATAATTCGGCAAAGTCTTCCACAAGCGCGGGTCTTCCGACACTCGCACTTTATCTATATATTTTATGGATCGCTTAGAGTCACTGTGGATCGTCAAATCATATTCTAGTTTCTGAATTAGTAATGCGTGTAATATGCCATACGCCTCGGCACGCTCAGGCGATTGTTCTCCCGGAATAGAGGAGCTCAAGGCCACACCTTCACCGATGACGGCACATCCAGCCTTGTTAGTAAGAGGGTTGAAACTACCATCGGTCGCTAGATCCAAACTTGTCGAGAAAAATACACCATCGTTTGTATCACGCAGGATGCCCGTGGCGGACAATGTGATAGGGCAGTTCCATGGTTTGTTTTTATACTCTCGACACAAATCCCACACAATGCATATAAGCCGGGCGCGTGATTCGACGTTAAGTTGGCGCGCAGCAATCGAGTTCCCTAAGTCGATATCCAACATGTCCTTAAAAGAGTTAAAAGAAATCTGAGAAGTCGGCGGTGCCTCTTGGGACATGCATCTGTCAAGTGGGCCTCCTTTTGCGCTCCCGAGGGGGAAAATACTCGCAATCGACCAATGCCCGCATTTTCCTATAAAGTCTCTGAGGTCTTGGGCACGAGAAAACGCCTTGATCGAAATCCCTAAGAAATCTCGCAACGTACATCCATGTCTGTCAGCGTGGTGTGGGTTATATTCGATAGTCAGTTTATTTTTAGCAAGCCCTATTCCAGCCTCTCTCAAATACGCCGGATATGTCTGGCATTTCTGAACTGACGGCATCTTATTCGTTTGGTTACCCGTCTCCCCATTTAGTAGATTCCAACCCGTTTCGGCCCTCAGCTCCTTTATCGTATCAATTGTGGTTATATAACAGTATTTACTCGGAGAATGCACCGCGTGCAGCAAATTATCTATCTTCGAGGTGTAATATGTCGCCATTACGTTATCGACGCCAAAACCCCGTCCCGAGGATTTGTTGAAAACTGCCCCCCTAGGGGTGCATAGCATGCATTTGAGTTTTTTGCTAACCAATTCCCAGACCGCCTGGCTTAACCCGTTCACCGTATTACACGAGGCATCCCCTTCTTCATTTCTCTTCCCTGCCGTCTTCATCGCCATCCAATTCCCTGCAAAAAAGTATCCGAGAATGCTATGAATGTCCGCGTTCACAATGCGTACCACCTCCGTCTGGCGGAAGGAACTTAATTCCATTCTCTCTATAGCTTTTGTAAATTTTCTCACCAACTTCATGTTATGATGTTTCCAAATTGCGGCGGCCCCCATGTTGGTATCGCCAATTACCATAAGGTATCCTAGATATTCGAACGGTATCGTATTCGGCCTGTGTGGAATCGCGCATGCATTGCCCATGTGGTCGGGTACACAGATATCCGGTGGGATTTCGCCGTTCGGGATGAACGTCGTATAGTGACACTTCGATGGCCCTAGGTTCAATCCCACAGCCTTCAAAAATACTGAGAAAAGGCCAATCATTTTCTTAAATTCGTTCGGGTCATCGCTCATGATAAGATTATCGTCCGCGAATGCGCAACCTGGGATATTCAAAATATTTCCGGTGTCGCCTTGCCGCCTCATCCCTTCAGGTATTTTGGCGTGTTTGACTTCCCACTTATAACCCATGTTATTGTGCTCAATAAACTTAAGGAAGATATCATATACAATATTAAAACGCAATGGCGAAAGAGCGCACCCTTGTTTGCAACCTTGCTCGACGGGGAAAAACTCGGTGTATCCCATAGGCGAGCGTACAGTACAATTAAAACCAGACTGAAGATTGTGGATCACATGTCTAACCTTTTCGTCAAAGCCGATATGCGATAACGAGTTCAAGAAAGCATCGAAATTTACTGTGTCGAATGCCTTCCGTACGTCCGTGGACAATATGTAGAGAGGCTTGTTGTGTCTGTGCGCGTGCTTGATCACGTTCTGAAGTACATTTACTTGCGTCAAACAGCTAAAGTTTGGACGTCCGGCCGCCTGTGCAGCAGCCTGTATATCGGACATACCGTTCGAATTTGAAATAACCTTCATCATCCTATTGTTGATAATCTTAGTAACCAATTTGTATAAAATCGGCAATAGGGTGATGCCTCTGTAATTGTTGAGGTCTCTGTTGTCCCCCTTTTTAAATAGAGGAACTATCACCCCGTTCAAAAAAGCATCCGGGAAAACTCCGGTGGTGATAATTGCGTTTGTTAACCCAAGGATCAGGGTTTTGAGTTGTGCGCAATTCTCCTGGCATAATTGGCACATAATTGGGTCCAAGTCGGCGTCTTTTGGGACCTCGGGGCGGTCGGCGAGCTCAAAAATTAATTTCAATGTGGCCACTTCCACGTTATCTAATGGATTCCCTGCTCGTTTTGGAGTCGACCTAATGACATCATGCAGCTCCTCTTCTCCAACGTTTGCGTACACTTGGCTTGATCGTGTCCCAACCTCATGCTTTAACGACGCATATTTGTCACAACTATGAACACGCTTAGAAGGGGTCCCTCGGGCACTCCTGAAAGGCCTGTCACACCCCCCATATTCAGTCACGCTACCGCAGCCCATGTCAGACCCCACCGCAGTTGCCCCCATCGCGCCCGTCTCAGCCGACAGCAAACGCCCCAGCCATGACCCCCTTTTTTCAGTAATTGTCATTTCCCCCTCAGTCACGGTCCTACCCCAGTTCATTGTCCGCTCGAGCGCCCGGAGCATATCACGTTCACCCTCCTGCTCAGATCGCCCTCCCAGTTTAAATCATGCACGACGCCTCGCCAAGCGCTACATCGACGTCGCCGCGACCAGCCCGTGCCGATCCGCGAGAACCGCAGAGCGTCGAGCACGACATCACGCGAAGTGACATCACGACACGACCACACATGACGTCTCGGCAATGCATGACAGGGCAAACGCAAGCGCGCGTTGACACCAAACGCCGCTGTCACTGGGAACCAATGGTCACAGGGCATCCGAAACGACAATGGCATTCACGGACTTTCACTATGCTCGCTTGAGTATTTAGCTAGCTCTGCTTTTGAAAAGTTAGATCCGAACCTTTCAAAACCATTCCGCGGTATAGTGATATTTGCCTCTTGTGGCCTAGTATTAAATGTGATATTTGCATACATATACTTTGAATCCACATGAGAGCTTTGTCACTAGCAGTTTGTAAGAGTCTGGTTCGGATCCCCAGAGTGCCGTCACGCCACTCTGACGTATGTGCGAAGTCGTGACGTTGTGCTTGTTTTATCTGTGAATTGCCCCCTGTGTTGCTCGTTTGCCTTTCCGCTTTTCATGCTTCCATCTGAGCCTGAATTTACAGTCTGCGAGTGCAAGTTCGGCCCGCGCCCGTTTTGCGAATCCACGAGCCGGCGCGGCAGAAGCGCGTTGCCGCCTGGCATGTTTTACGTGGCATAGCAGTAGAAACGCATGTTACCGTTCCGCAGCGCTGGAGATCCTCAGCTGTCCGAAAACATTCGCGAATTCACAACACGCTCGCGAATTCCCGCAGGGGGGCATTTTTCCCGTTGAGCGCCTAGCGGCGAGATAGCCCGAAGCTGCGTTTATCATAAATTCACACCCGCGACGGCGTATGTCACAGGCACTCTCAGCGGTATTCACGTGTGTGCACGATGCGCTCGGCCTTTTTGTGCCATATTTCGTACCAATTGCTTTGCGAATTCGAACCGCGCAGGGCTTGCTTGCCGAATATGCTCAAACCGGCGTATGTGACCGGCGTTTGGGAATGCACAACCGTAGCCGCGCCAACTCGAGCCGTGACACCTGACTTTTGCTGTTTGACGAGGTTGTAGCCGCACCCATGGTTTTCCCACAGTTTGTATGATGTTAACTTTTGTGAATTCGACCCGCGCAGGCTGTGGCAACGTTGAATTCCCCGAACGGACTTGTGTGACAGGTTGGGGGAATTCACGGCTTACGGCGCGTCAGCGCGAGTCCAAACACCCGACTGCAACCTTTTGGCAGCATTGCAGCCGAATGTCTTTCCTTCAGTTTTCATTGTGTTTGTATTTGTGAATCCGACCCTTGTGGGCGTTGGCAACGGTGAATTCCCCGACGGGCCTGTATGACAGGTTGTGGGAATTCATGGTTGGCGACGCGCCAGCTCGGGTCTGGACACTTGACCCATGCCTTTTTGCCATGCGTGTGCTCGAAGCACGCCTTTGCCCGTAGTTTCTTTCATAATTGTCGACGGGAACTTGTGCTTGGTTGCTCGAAGGGCACCAACTTGGCCTTGTGGCAGGTTGGGGGCATTCACCACAGGAGCCGCTCGTGCTGCGACCTGGGCGCACGGCACGAGAGCCGCAGTGAATGCCCAATTGCAAAGTGTTGTTTTGTTCTGCTGGAACGGTATCACCTAACAGGGTGCCGAACCTCTTCGTTGGTTTTGAAAGTTATTCCTCGGATCTCCTTTGTTTTCACTTGTGTGTGAACTCCTATGTGATGGCACCAGGCTCGCGCGCGTAGTGACACGGCAGCCATAGGCTCAGTGCACTTCAGGCCAGCTTGTGCATGCCTGACATGGTCTTTCAAACTTTGTGGCAGATTGGGTCAGCAACTTTTGTTGAGGATGCTTCTGTTGTGACTCATCAGCACGGGTGCAGTGCTTCGCAGCCACGGCGCCTGAGACGCCAGCTTTGCGCAGCTCTGCGACCTTTCAAGTGCCATGCCAACTGCGACACCTGCTTTCAGCCCTTCCAGCCATACAGAGTCTCTCTCTGAATGGCTCGGTGTGCAGGTCTGAATGAAGGTCTGTGTAGGTCTGTGTGTGTGCAGGTCTGCGTGTGTGTGTGCAGGTCTGTGTGTGTTGTCTGTGTCTGTGTGTGTGGGTGTGTGTGTGTGTGCTGTGTGTGTGTGTGTGTGTGTGTGTGTGTGTGTGCGCAGGTCTGTGTGTGTGCAGGTCTGCATGACATGAAGGCTCTGTATGGCTTGGTGTGCAGGTCCACGAAACCAACTTCACTGGTGGGTATCGACCCACAGCAAACGCACGTCACCCTCAAGCTCGCAGCCCACCGGCAGCAGTGACTCGCCGACTCCGCAAGCGCGCTCTTCCCTGCTCACTCTTATCCCCCCTGTCTCCATTTCCCTGACTCCTGACTCCTGACTCCTGCCCTCACATGAAAGGCCTGACAAAGGCGCGTTCTGCCCTGAAAGGCACGTTCCACCCTGTTCGCCCTGAAATGCGCGTTCCGCCCTGAAAGGCGCGTTTGCCTGAAATGCGCACATCGATGAAACGCGTGTATCGCCTGAAATGCTCGTTTCGCTGCAAAGTTCGCGCCTCGCCTGAAACGCTCGATTCGCCTGAATGGCGCGCATCTCCTGAAAGGCACACACCGTCTGAAAGGCGCGTTTCGCTCGGATGGCGCACATCACCAGGATGGCGCGTGTCGCCTGAAAGGCATGTTCGCCCGAAAGGCGCACTTCGCACGAAATTGGCGCGTCGCCTGAAATGCTCGATTCGCTGCAATGCGCCTGTCGCCTGAAACACGTGTATCGCTTGAAACGCTCGATTCGCCTAAATGTGCGCATCGCCTGAAGTGTGCGCAGCGCCTGAAATGTGCGCATCGCCTGAAATGTGCGCATCACCTGAAAGGTGCCCATCGCCTGAAATGTGCGCAGCGCCTGAAATGTGCGCATCGCCTGAAATGGGC
>LGRX02004971.1:0-15234 GCA_001247695.2 Cymbomonas tetramitiformis
GAGCCACGCCCCCACCCCCACAACGAAATTATATCTTCAACCCTGAGCGCCCATCCCAAAGGTTCGGGGATCGGTGAGCGAACGTGGCACGGGAAGTGCGCCATCCGCAGCATGTTCTATACCGACTGCCTACCCGCCTCTCACGTCAAACATCTGGAAACCGTGGAGGGCGCTTCAACCAGATGGCAAACCTCTAGCAATATGTGCTTATGGAAGTTGTGAGTCACTGCCCGAGGACGAAAACATTCAGCAGGGGCATAGCAAGGGCAAGGGCAGGTTGTGGAGACGGGAGGACTCACCGCCGGGTTGAGCATCGGCCCGAGGAGGTTGAAGGCGGTGCACACTTTGAGGGACTTGCGCACAGGTGCAATATGCTGCTCTCGGTGCGCCATCACCCCCTCCCACAAACAAAGCGCGTCCCTTCAAGCTTGCTTGAAACACTCAAGCCCACTTAGTTTCCGAGCGGATAGCACTGGCAGGCTAGCCGCCATCACAAAATGGCCTTGAGAATGGCACACTATCGCAACTTGAGATGAAGAGCACTAGGGAGGAGCGAAGGCCACATAGGTAGCATCGGGGAGGGGTGCTTGCCTTCATCGCGGGGTGATAGCGGGGAGCGAACATGAACCCCATGTTGCACTCATTGACACACTCCGCCATCGACTCTAGGCAAGGTCAACCTGCATCCGATCGTGACGGCGTCCGAATCTCACACATTGTGTGGCATCTAAGCCGCCGGTTGTGTGGCATCTAAGCCGGTCAGCCCCGCTACAACAACAGAGCCTATGCAACCTGACCTGTTGGGCAGAGCTGCTACAACAACCTGGCCTGTTGGGCAGCTCCGTTCCAACAATTTGGCGTGTTGGGCAGTGCTGTTGTAGAAACCTGGCGTGTTGGGCAATGCTCTTAGGCCTACGCCGCTGCACCACTGCAGTCTACACGGCAGCACTTGCCAGCACAGATACGAACAACGAAGCACGTAACAACATGCTTACCGCCTCTACAACTTATGCCTTTCAGCCAAACTGCGGCCTGTGCGGCAAGCTTGCTAGCGCAACTAGTTGAACGCGATCTATGCGGCAGCGGGTTTGGCGAGATGAGCTGCAGTGTACCCAGGAGCATGAGGCAGGGAACCAGCGAAAAGCGGTCCGAGGGCCTTTGATGTGGGGTGTGGGGCGGCGAGGACAGAGGGAGTGCGGGAAGCACACCTGTTGTGGGAGGTGCTGTCCAAAGGGGATGCCGGAGGCAGTGCGGAAGACCCTGCGCGCACGCAGTCGACCATCTGAAACACTGGCCTCTGCACAGCTGCAGTGCGCTTACTTGTACGAAGGACGGCGAACTCAGGCCGGGCGGTATTCCCCAGAACTACGGTCGGGCCACAGACTCGAGAAGGCTCCACGTGGCACACAGGAACGGCCAAGATATCAGCAGGTTAGCCCGCTTTGTTGCTGCACAACGAGTTGAGAGGGGGGCAGAGAGTCGCCGACCTTTGCTTCCGGCAGTTCCCTGGCGAGCCGTGCGGCGCGAAGGGCCTTTCCCAGGAGACGGCATGGGGTCCTCCCCCTCTGCTTTGGCCTGTGGCACCGCCGGGATGTTGCCGAGGGGCACGCGCGAGCCGAAAGCCAGGCCCATGGGTCCTTCATATCCACATTTCGCCGTGGACGTGAGCCGGCGGCTGAGGGAGCTCAAGTCGCCGCTGCTGCCAGGAGTCATGTTGAGGGACTCTGGCTCCGATGAAGGTCGCCAGTCCGACGCAATCGAGACAGAGTCGCTAACTATCTGTTCAGGGTACAAGTACCCAGTGCATCAGCCCTCAAGCTTCATGCAAGGAACTGTAAACGATATCCTCGAAGACAAGAACAAGCCTACATTTCGTTGGGGAAGCTGTTTAGCATAACGCGGGATGAAGCTGCTCGCCGCAATGTTCAGAGGAAGTGTAAGCTTGCGGCGGTCGGAACACCGTGAAAGCGCGCTGAGTGTCGTACCTGTTGCGCGTCGAACAGCACCGTCAGGCACTCTGTGCCAGGGGCAAAATCGCAGTTTTTGGGGATGGGCTCGGCGCCGATGAGGTCGAGAGGGTCTCCCTCGGTGGTCAGCGGCGGGGACTTCAACGTGAACAGCTTGCGCAGTTTGCAACAGGTGCCTAAGGCGATGAGGTTGCAAGAGCGTCACTGCAAGACGAAAAGCCAAAAGACACGAAGCCCCCAGTGAGATTTGTGGATAGTTTTACTTTCAACGGAGCCGAAGTGCGTGTGAAGTGTGAAGGAAAGCTTGTACCAGCGAGAACAGGTATCATGGAAAGTTAGAGGCCTTGGTTTCGAACGCTCTGAATGTTTGAAAACCAAATGCTTCCCGACGATGCAGGTGCAGTCGCCTCTACTATCCGTATTCGTGAAGAATGCGTCTGCGGTCATTTCTTTTCGCAACGCGGATGCCTGAGGTTTGAAAGAGAGAATCGAAGAGGATGCATGCGTGGGAAAGCATCACACATATGTATGGTTCCAACAGCATAGTACGCACTAGTTTTAATATCATCTTTGGGAAGCTGCATTTTACAGTGAGGTCCTCCTTCACAATAATACACGTAGCTCTTTACCTCTTTTTCAAAGACCTGCGCCGTGAGACTGGTTAGCATTGATGAAATGTATGGCGCTCAGAACTCGCCAGACTCGCCCGCGTAAGTGTTTTCTCAGGTCAGAGACAGAAGCGCACAAATCAATCAACACAAACCTTTTTTATTCCCTTTCCACCAGTGATTTTCCACAGCGCCACAGGATTACTTCCCTGTATCCCGGCATCAAAATCAAGTTAATGTAAAAGCTAAGATAGTCGATGCTTGAGCGGTGCAAAGAGGTGATGCATACCAATACAATAGTTTTCATTACCTGGGTACTGAAAACCTCAAAAGAAGGGCCTCCTTGATAAGAACCCGCGAAAAGACCGCCTGCCACCATGATTTAGGAAGATCGGATCCGGTGAACGCTTCACCGAGGAGACTCCTGGCAAAGGAAAGTGGGGATTGGCTTCTAAGGAGAGCAGGAATATCGTGAACCAGTTTTTCCTCGTGTCGTCCAGCAGACGGGGTTAAGGCTCGAGGTCAACACTGCAGGTCATATTTTGCTGGGGAAAGTTAGAGGCATCTAATTCCCAGCAGTTCGCATAAAGAGGCATAGTCCAGGTCGTATGCTTCTCCGTCCGATAAAATACTAAATGTAATGATTGGCCCACAGAATATACTCAAGGCTATTTGGTACCCCGACGTTGCAGCTATCCGAAACAGAATGACGGTCTTGCTATGACATTCATACCAGTATGCTCGCGCACGCATGTGTGTTTGTCTGTGCGCGCACGCCAACCTCTGTGCGTGTGTGTGCCATAATCCAAACTGATGCGAGACTCTTTGGCCTTCGAGTCGGTAGGCTCCTTGCCTGCTGAGTCCATAAAAAGTAGTTGGCGGCAGAATGAGTTTAGCAAGCTTGCCCCGGGGGACTGGACGGCGCTCCACTCCTTTCAAATTCTACCTTGCGTCGGTGACACAGAGACAGACCAGAGAATTGCACATCTGAGACCATTCCCGATCCTCGTTTACCACGATTTACCAGCTCCGCCTCTATATTATACTACATTGCGAAGTTTTATATCCATTTACCATTAGGCCATGACCATTTACCATTCCAGATCCTCGTTTACCACGCTCCGTTCTGAAATTACCAGGCTTTTACCATGCTTCAACCTATATTACCGCAAATTACCAATGATTTACCGCCAGTTATTATTTTTTTTGAAATATTTTAACGTTTACCACCTGATTACCACCCCACATCTGGAATTCGGCGTTCAGTTCTGAATGCGTAATCGACTGTTCCCCGTTCCCCCCCGTTGCGGAGCGCTCGTGTAACAAAGACGACACGTCACGATCCCCGTTCATGCATCGGCCCAGAGCGGACCTGTCATCATAAATATGTAACGTTATTTTGCGTCTTCAGCGCAATCCACGAGGGAGGTTGGATCGAAACTCGAGAACCGATACGCGAAGCGAAACCTTGCGATTCGTGTTACGAGAACAATACAGAACGGTGAAGGAACCGTAGAATACAAGAGCTCACGGGGTTCGTTCAGCTTTCACAAACCCTCATCACCGTGTGTAAAATACTAAGATATATTAAGTGGTGAGTTTGTTGTAAAAAAAAGAGACCCTTCGTTGATATTAAATAGAGTGTCCGCGGGAGACACGGAAGCCCCTAGAGTGCGGTGCGTGGTGCTGGAGGTTCGACCCGTAAGATTCACAGGTGCGCCTCACAGGTATATGAGCGCACGTGTGCTTAAGTATGATGTTCGTAAATTTTGGATGTAATTTTTGACACCTAGAGCCGCCTGCGCATCTTCAGGGGCAGCGGTTCCGGGTGTCCCTTTCCCCAATAGGTAGCGAATTGAATGCTTTTGAAATGGGCGGCTGACGGGTGGGACACCCAAGAATGGTTGCAGTGATTTCCACTGCAACGTATTGGGAAGGTTGATGGAGGATCTGACCATAACATCCGCCTGCGCATTTCAAATGCATACAACATACAGGAGGGCGAGTAGTAACGACCATATCGCAAAAATGAGACACGCGGGCGTAAATGAGAAAAAAATGAGAAAGCATTAAATTGTCTGCCAAATTGGTTTTTGGGGTTCTGAATGACAAATATTAGGGTTAATTTGAATAGTCCTTGAAGGAATTTCGAAAAATCTGGTTTTTGACTCTTCAAAGTAGCCACGCGAGTCACGCGGGCGGCAAGAAAACGGGAAAGGTGGAAGTATCGTGTAAGGTGTGGAAAGTTATGATTTTGCCTTATGTTTGTGAACGAAATGTTAGATTTTTGCACTATTAGAATATGTAATATTTTGACATTTCCGAAAATGCAACTATTTGCTTACATGGGAGAGATCCAGCAGATTTATGGCCCATTTTAGGGTGTTTGGAGGGTCACGTACTAAAATTCTTCTCATCGGGCGAAAGTGAGCAGCAAAGGAGATATTTTCAAAAGCTATTGTGCTGGAAAAGTTGTTCGGGAGTGAAACCAACCAGGGGTGATGCTCCCTCAGGCTTCATGTGACCCAACATGGGCATTCAGCGGGTAAATTTGCCCTGAACAGGCTATTCCAGCACGATTCTCGGCAGCTAAGAAGACCGGTTAACTGTATTATTTCGCGGGAAACATTAAAATACGTCAGAGGCAAAATATCCCGCGGCAGGTGTTCCTACAGGTGTGCTGCACATGGATATATCGGGGCGTCCAAGGTTCAGGGTTTTAGGGTATATGTTGGAGGAGTCGTAACCGGAGGTCGTTTGCACACACCTGCGTTCGTGACATAGAACCACAACCCGCACCTTAGACTACCTACACCAGTATGGCCAATATTGGAATATTGCAGTATTGGATATGGCCTTTCGATACTTTTACGTTTCGCGACTGCCAGTTACAACAAGCCCAATGGGTTCCTGAAGACCCTTTAATTCTCCGCTTGTGGCGGCAAGCGCGGCAACAAGCTGAAGAAGACTGGGAGGACTTCGGGCAACATGCAGTTAATCTCAGGACCTATCACTGGTGGAGTTTTTGGCCGATGTACGTCCACGGCCGTAGATCCAGCGAAAGGTTCGGTGTGAGGCATCTCGTGTACTGGTATGAGGGCGGGTGGATCTACCACCGATACTCAGATTTGGAGTGGCGGGCCTGGCGAAATAGAAACCGCTACAGCGAAACAACGCACGGTGCCCTGACAGAGCTGGAAAGCGATCTGCTGCAAGAAGATGATAGGAGATGCGCAGTTTGCGGGCGTATGTTAAGAACCTGCACCCTGGCGCGCATATTTGATGCTAGCGCGTGCAATGAGGAGACGTATGCTTGGTAGCTAACACTTATGTCACGTGACTGTACACAAATAAACCGTATATTTACATGTATGAAAAACAATAAGTTTCACGCCGTGCTGCCATTGTAATCTAGTGTGCGTGCCACGAGGAATGAATGAGGCTGTGTTGCTTACCTTCACCTGTCCAACGCCTCGGAGGCCAAGTTTTCCCTGGCCACCTTCAGAAGTTCTGCCTTTTCAGGTCCTCCTGGAACTCCGCCGACAGCAGGTTTGCCAGGAGGTTCGTCCCAGCAAGTCAGGATCTCGCTCGCATCGAAGTCGTACCAACCTGTCACTTTCGGAGCGGCTCTCCGGAAGGCGTTCTCCGCGAACAAGCTGTTCAAGTCAGAGAAGGTTTTGCTTGTTCTCCTCGTTCTCGGCATAAGCAGAGGCGCACATGGAAGCCAAAACCCCCACTTCACTCTGTTCGTGTTCAGATCCACCTCCAAGACCTCCACGAAATGCATGGGCATGGACACGGCGTTGTTCCCAGGCATGCGGATAGTAAAGCTGCAGCCGTCGTTGCCCGCGGCCACCGTAACTGCGAAACTTTTGCCCGCACTCTTCGCCAGCATGTCGATGGTGTAGTCCGTAGGAAGGTTACGGTAGGCCAACGGTATGTCGTCGTCCGGGTCGTCCGAGTCGTCCTCGTCGTCCTCGTCGTCCTCGTCCATCGAGACGCCTGCGAACTGTCCAGTGGCCGCCTCCGGGCGATGCGCGTTCTCCACCTGCTCCGCAATCTGATTTGCATCCTCGAAAATGCAATCGTCGTCAGGAGCGAAGCTGTCCGTTATACGGGCGCCTGTCGGACCGATCACAGAGGCCGCTCGGAATAGCACTCGTCCCTTTTCACGACCCCGCGCTTGTCGAGACTTCCCGGGTGGAGACTTGCTCCCTGGGGACGCCTTTGCCAATGGCGAACTGCGTGCACGCTTGTCGCTTGGAGCTCGTGCTTGATCTCCCTGTGGCGCTGCAGGAGCAGGGCATCCTCGGCCACCTGCGCCTGGCCCTCGTGCTGCCGGTGCCTGTGGTCGAGTAGGCATAGCTTCGTTGGTTTGCGGGCCTCGCGCAGCAGCTCCTTCTCGTCTTGCCTGTGTAGTGGCTGTTACAGCCTCGAGTGATGGCGCCGCCCGCGCAGCTCCGCCGGCTTCGGAAGTTCTTGCAGGCAAGGCCTGCTCCGTACCCGGCGACGCATCCTCCCCGGTTTCCTCACCTGTCGTCGCTCGGCTTTTTTTTCGAAGGACTCTGAGTTGTTCGTGGTGGGCCTTTCGGGCGACATCCGTCGCTTCAAATAAGGCCTTCGCCAACGGCTCCTTGAGTGGGCGTTCAGGAAGCTCAACTCCCAGGTGGTGCAGCGCTGCTTTACACTCGGCCACCGTGTACCTGCAATGGCAGCCGACGCGTAAGACATACAGCTAAGACTCAGGTAGGCATAATACTTGCAAGACCTAACAATGAAATCGAGGTGCTCGCAACCGACCAACGGGACGAACCAAAAATCGACGGACTCGACGTCCCTCGCTTTCTCCACGCACTTGCGCACGATCTCTTGTGGAGGTTTAGACGAAAGCCGTAAGACAGTGGAGCTCCTTACGACGAAGCACGCTGAAGCCCTGCAGATGCAGATGGCCGAGGGGAAGCAACGGGAGGAGACTCGTGCCAAGGAGCACCAGACAACATTGGGTTCATTCTGGTCAGGGCAGCAGGTCTTGCTGGAGGAGAACACGAAGGCGCAACAGGCTTTGCTGGAGGAGAACACGAAGGCGCTTACTTCTCGGGACTCGCTTTTGAAGGAGGCACAGGAGTCTTTCCAAAGGACCACTGCCGAGACTGCGAAAATGGCCCACGACGCCCAGGCGAAGATGCTCGAAAATAATGCACTGGCCCAACAGAGGATGCTAGAGAAGAACGCGGACACCTTGAAGGAGATTAACAATCACCACGCCTCGGAGGCTGCAGCGATGAGGGAGATCCTGAAGACAGCCGTGCAGGTAGGAGCTAGTTGTTACGTTCAAGTTGTTTGTGTTTATTGTGGAGGAGGGAACTCTGGCTTGAGGTCCAGATTGAAAGACACGGAACTTGTAACTGGTGTGGGGGGGGGCGGTTGGTACGTCACCGGTAACAGGCAGTAACAGCAGCAGGCCCGTTCGCCCAAATGTTCCAACTGAGCGGAGGAGGCTTTTACCCGGGAGCGCCAGCGCTCGGCGCAGTAGGAGGGTCACCTGCTTTAACGACGCCAACGGGCTCCAAAGTCCCGGGAGCCTCTCCCCCATCACGACCGGCGATGTTCGCTTCTCCACCACGACCAGGTCCGCAGTGGCCAGGTCAGTTCGACCTCACCCCGGCGGCGAAAGCTGACGCTGAGAAGATAGGAGAAAGCCTCTGGACAGACTTGAAGTGCGAGGACACGGACAAGAAACGGTCGGCGATCGCACAGTACAACGGGTACAAGGAGCTCGCCCAGCACCTGGAAGTGTCTGAACAAGTTCTGCGCGCCAAGGTGATTGTGCAAACGTTTGACCTGTACATGTCTGTTAGCAAATAGGTAGGTATGCTTAATAAGCCAGCCAGCAAACGAACTGAGAGATCGCACCTGCACTGCCATCGTATATACCGGCCTGTACAATGAATAATACCGCGCCCGCAAGAAACCCCCTAACCCTGGGTGCTTTGACTGTTCAAATAAAGACTGTATATTTTCATAGCACCAACGTCTTATCTGGTAGCATTCTTCGTGCCTTTTGTCGGTTTTTGTTGTTTTTTTGTGCTACGCACACAGTTACAGTCTCGTGCAGACCTACACCCCCTAGATTTAAGGTTGGTGCCACCGCTTTTAACATTAAAGCCTCCCATTCTCGGGGTGTATGTAAGATATGAACAAAAGTTTCTTCAGACTCAGTTTGTTTGGAATGACTTTGACGTATCCAATATGAAAACATCGTCATTATCACCACTTTCAACAAATGGCTCTTGAGCACCACCCGAATCACGGTGACAAATCGCCTGGAAACCCCAAATTTCGGGCTATACTCTAAAATTTCAAATTTTTGAATAACGTGTCATTATCTACTCTCCAAATGCTATCTAGTCATATAAAAAAAACCTCGTTATCATAACTTCCGCCGATTGACACCTGAGCACCGCCCGAAACGGGGCGAAAAATCGCCTGGAAACCCCAAATTTCGGGCTATACCCTAAAATTCAAATTTTGAAATAACGTATCATTATCTACTCTCCAAATGCTATCTAGTCATATAAAAAAAACCTCGTTATCATAACTTCCGCCGATTGACACCTGAGCACCGCCCGAAACGGGGCGAAAAATCGCCTGGAAACCCCAAATTTCGGACTATACCCTAAAATTTCAGATTTTGAAATAACGTATCATTATCTACTCTCCAAATGCTATCTAGGCATATAAAAAAAACCTCGTTATCATAACTTCCGCCGATTGACACCTGAGCACCGCCCGAAACGGGGCGAAAAATCGCCTTGAAACCCCAAATTTCGGGCTATACCCTAAAATTTCAAATTTTGAAATAACGTGTCATTATCTACTCTCCAAATGCTATCTAGTCATATAAAAAAAACCTCGTTATCATAACTTTTTAAAAAATGAGAATATAATGAGACACCCGCGTGTCTCATTTTTGCGATATGGTCGTTTAGTGTAGTTGAATAGGGGCGTAGATACTGATGGGGGCTAGGGGCTCCCACGTTACGTGATGTTTTAGTTTTTTTGAAGTTGGTTTCCTGTGTCGGTTGGACGGGAATGGGCGTCACCCCATAGATTTTATGTTTTAATTACACATAGGGAACATATTTTTACTGACGGTTGCAGGACATATGTAAATTTTTACTGGAATTGTCAGAGGTGGGCCTTTTTAGCTGCTAAAAAGGCCCACCTCTTAACACCTGGGGATTCGAGTACGTGGTGACGTTCTGACGGATTGCGTTTGGTGTGGTTTTTTTGTTCGCATGTAGGAAAAAATGGTGAATAACAAAAGGAAGCGATCAAATGTGCGTGAACGTGCGAACGAAGATGTTTCCGGAGATTGTGCTGACGGTGGTGCTACTACCTCAGGTGATATGGTCCGAACCCAGTTTACTCAGATGAGTAAGCTGAGCTCAAGAGAGATCTTAACATCTTTTTTGTTTAGAGGGTTCGTCTCATGCGCGCTCGCATGTTATTTAGTAGTCGAAAGGAACAGGGAAGACCCAGAGAATAACGAGCCCCTAGATTTCTATTTTCGTGAGAATAACGCGGATAACATTTTCTGTATCCGCACTGCATACGAGAGATATCTTCCAATGGGTAAATTGTTGCACGAAATGGCACACACCGAGTCACCTTGTGACCGGCTGCCTGAAACCTTTTGTGAGGCAGAGGCACTTTTACGCATCACGGGCAATAGGAATAGGGTGTGGCAATGTGCCTTGACCAAATTTCCTCGCCAAAGAATCACCCTCACCGATTTGAGCACCGTGTGCCATGACCTTAAAGAGGCAGGGACATCTCCGGAAGATGCGCGTGTTAAAGGTTGTACACCCTGGACGTCCGCTGAGAGTTGCCGGTGGTGGACTCCCATATGGATACTTGATCTTGTTAGGACTGTTTATGAAGGCACAATAGATTTAGATCCCTTCAGCGAGCGAGATTGTAACCGTGATAGGGTTAAGGCTAGGAAGTATTACTCAGAAAAAAAGGACGGTTATGCTAGGCGAAATAGGTGGTTTAAAAAGGTTTTTGCCAACCCTCCCGGTGGAACCACAGGGGGGAAGAGTAATATGGGAAGGGCTTTGAAGCGTGCGGTCAAGGAGTTTGAGGAAGGAAACGTGGATTTCTTTGTGTATCTCTTTGCGCGTGCTATGCTTGTGCTAGAATATGTGTGTGCCTGTTGTGTTATGCTTATGCTAGGATATGTGTGTAGCTGTGTGCGTGTGCTATGCGTATGCCAGGATATATGTGTATCTGTTTGTGCGAGTGTTATGTTTTTGCTAGGATATATGTGTATATGTGTGCGAGTGTTATGCCTGTGCTAGGATAGGTGTGTATCTCTGTGGGCGTGTGTTATGCCTGTGCTAGGATAGGTGTGTATCTGTTTGCGTGTGCTCTTTGTGTACGAGTGTTATGCCTGTGCTAGGATATGTGTGTATCTTTGTGTGCGTGTGATACGCTTGTGCTAGAACTCATATCCTAGCACAAGCATATCACACGCACACAAAGTTACACACATATCCTAGCACAGGCATAACACTCGTACACAGAGAGCACACACAAACAGATACACATATATCCTACCACAGGCATAACACACGCCCAGAGAGATACACTCATATCCTAGCACAGGCATAGCACACGCACAGAGAGGCTCACACATATCCTGGCATAAGCATAACACAACAGGCACACTCCTATTCTAGCATAGACCTCTTTTGCCTATGCTAGGATATGTGTGTATCTGTAGGCCTCTTATGCCTATGCCAGGATATGTGTTTTTCTTTGTGTGTGTGTGCTATGCTTGTGCTAGAATAGGTGTGTATATGTGTGTGCCTATTGTGTTATGCCTATGCTAGGATATGTGTGTACCTCTCTGTGCGTGTGCTATGCCTGTGCTAGGATATGAGTGTATCTGTGTGTGTGTGTTGTGCGTGTGTGCTGTGCGTGTGTGCTGTGCGTGTGTGCTGTGCGTGTGCTTGAAATGTGTGTATCTGTGTATGTTTGTTGTGTTATGCCAATGCCACGATAAGTGTCTATCTGCGTGCGTGTGCTATGCTTGTGCGAAAAAGAGTGTTTTTGGTATAACATGCGTGGGTGAAAGGTGTGCTCAGGAAGGAAATATTCGCGCAGTGGTAAGCTACGCTATGGCAAATGGTCCAGAGGGCTATTATTTTGGAGACTCCACTATCGGTGAGTGCATGAGGATATTGTATAGCGTGGAAACGGAAGGACAAGGAAAAGAAAAAGACTGCCACGGCTGGAATCTCACCAAGAAAGCGGTAAGGCCTCTTAACTTAACTTTTTGCAAAAATAAAAGAAGTGCGTGGTAAAAAAGTGAGGTGGGTTGAATGTACAGCTCAAGAACTCGGTCAGGGTGAACTCGCGCAGCAAGCTACAGCAAAAACTATTTGCAGGGACCATCCAAGCTTACCCAGAGGCGTTTAGTGGTGTTGGCAAGGACCGGGTATACAACTATAACATAACAACCCCGTACATACAAAGTATGTAACTATTCCAGCTATCTTTATTTTCTCTAGTCCTTTCTATGGTTCGTTTGGTTTATACTCACTTTTATTATTACTCACACAGGTGCGTCGTGGAGAAAGAGCGCACCTTCAGCTGAACACCCCCAGGTCGACCAGTGTGGAAACGACCTATTTGGGTCTATTTTGAAGAAGGTGTTCGGAAAGAAAGATCAAAACTTCGATGGGTGTATCACACGCCAAACTCTAACTTTCGCTGTAATGTGTGTTGAAAAGGCACTCCTTGCTTGGCCCAAGCTTAAAAGATTGGGCCATCGAGTATGAGATAAATGAGAACTCATCCACAAAGTCACAAGCTGTGGTAAGTATGCATTT
Organism: Cymbomonas tetramitiformis; assembly: GCA_001247695.2. NCBI lineage: Eukaryota > Viridiplantae > Chlorophyta > Pyramimonadophyceae > Pyramimonadales > Pyramimonadaceae > Cymbomonas > Cymbomonas tetramitiformis. The sequence goes on from LGRX02004971.1 coordinate 12,475, forward strand.
CCTTGGTACTTTCGCTTGGTTAGAGTACACCTTTTTTTCAACTAGTACTCACTTTGGCACTTTCGACGTGCAGACTGAGGTACCAAATACCTTGAGCAAGGAGTACTCAAGAATTTTTACCCAAGTAAAAAGATGGAATATGCTACACTCGCGTGTGAAGCTCGCGCAGTCAGCCAAGTGGCCTGCAACTTTAACAGAAATTCTTCAGCACCAAAACACAGTAGGAGTGGGAAGTATAGATGAGGAAGAAGAAGACTTTAGTACTCAGTGATAGCTGATAAAAGAAACATTACGAGCACATACAAATGAAGTACCTAGTGTATTGTATGGTGTATTTTCTTTTTGTATTTGTATATACACATTTGAAAAGTTGCCTCCTTTACCTCTAGCCTTGTGTTCTGAAAGTTTATCTTTTTTATGTGTGGTGCATGATACACTTTCTTTGAATGCTTGCATACATCTTGAGCATATCACACCTGTCCTTCCACCGTTCCTGTTCCTGCGGCGTTCCAGGATCGTTCCCGTACCTCGAGCGTTCTGGGATCGGTCCCGTACCTGGATCGTCCCAAGATCGTTCCCGTACTTGGAGCGTTCCAGGATCGTTCCTGTACCTAGAGCGTTCCAAGATCGTTCCCGTACCTGGAGCGTTCCAGGATCGTTCCCATACCTGGAGCGTTCCAGGATCGTTCCCATACCTGGAGCGTTCCAGGATCGTTCCCATACCTGGAGCGTTCCAAGATCGTTCCCGTACCTGGAGCGTACCCTCTACGATCGTGTAATCTCGCCGAAACCGGAACGATCCCGTAAGAAACTTCCCTCCCGGGATCGATCCCGTTCCGGATCACAAAAAGAGCGATCCCGGATCGCCTCGCCATTTTCCAGATGCACATAGGGGCTTACCGCCGTTTACCACCAGTTTACCACATTTTAACACCGGTTTACTACATTTTACCACGATTCCTTCTCAGTGTGTTTGGAAGCCAGACTGGATCGAATGAATAACGTTTCGCCTGCACTAACACGTCGCCTGTGGGGCCAGAAAAAATCTTGAATGCATGTTGGAAGCTGACATCGCGCACTTCGGTATAGCATCCATGCATCCAGTCTTTGACATCGTGCACCTCATCGATCAGTTGACATTCCGGAACTACTCCATCCTTAAAGCAGTTCCTAGCCACCTCCATCAAATGCTCGATGTCCCAAACGTTCAGCCTCCTCAAAGCCACAGAAAACCTTGAAAACATCTGATCCATATTTTCGTGTGTATGTCCCACGATCAGATAGTTGATCTTCACCTTGCGGAATACCCCACGTTTGACCAGCATGGCACAATAAGCAATCAAGAAGTGGCTCTTATTGCCGCTTATATTGTCCAATTGTAGATACAATACTTCCGGTAACGGATGCCCACCCGATCGTCGATGCTCATGAACTCGTGCTACTGCCCGCTGTATGACGTTCGCAAGATAGTTCGAGTTGTCAGAGTAGTTATGACTGAAATTGATTTCCATAAAACGACCGATGCCTTCGATGAGTATCCCCATGCAGTGGGTATCTATCAATGCCTTATTGTCTTTGACCCAAGAGGGCATTCGACGAAAGTGAGGCAATTGTGTGGTACGTTGTGTCATGCCATCGATGATCATGGTAGTATATTTCCACCACTTCGCGTTGCCTTTTGCTGCGCTGGATTTCTGAATGTGTTTGTAGTACTTCTCCCGTTCAGCCCTTGCATCCAGTCGATGAGCTTGCAAAAGATTTTCGATTCGTACTGCAACGCAAACACATTCAGGTAAGTGGTCACGTGTATGAACAAGCAGTGTTTTCTTTCTTAACATACCTCTTACGAACAAGATTGGGTTTTCTTTCTAACATACCTCTCATTTCGGCCGGGGCGACTTGCTTGTGAAGCTTTGCGGTCGAGCAGATCTTGCACTCCGAGAACTTGCAAATCTTCGGACACTTAAGCCACTTGAAGTGTTTTCTCCGGATCGTATACCAATATGGCTCACTGACCTTGAATCTCTCAGAACCAAAGGCTGGAAGCTCTTCGATAAACTTTTCGTAGACGTCAAGCTTTGTCATTCCTTGAGGCAGATGTGTTTCTTTCTTGTCAGGTTGATGTTGACCTTGCTCTTTGGCAATCTTCTGCAGAAAGGTTTTCGCTGCTGAAACCTTTAGAGAGTTTTTTGGAATATATGACAAGCCCTGTACTTGCACTTGTTTGCTGTTTCCGTGCAGCCTGAAAAGGGAAAAAATGTATATTATTATAATGAATCTGATGCAAAGAATGGGAGCCTACAGGAAAACTGTAAATTGGTTTACCTGTTATGTTTTCTTCCGGCAAATAAATCATTTATTAGCTTCGTCAGCCGTCCATGAGATATCGGCAAACATTTCTCATAAAACTTGCGACACACACGCTGAGAGCCAATGGCAAATTTGAGAACTGGTGCATCTTGATCTGAAAAGTCGGACGACTTTTTAAGGGTAGATATGATCCATTGTCTCTGCATTCCTTGAAGACTTTTCTCTTTAGGAGATGCCGCGTTCAAGGTCCAGAATTCAGAGCGAAGATCCTTAACGTCTTGTTTAGAAATATTCGACGAACATAACCTCTTACAGCGACATGAGAAATTGAACACATCATTCAATGAAGGCGGTAAAAGTAAGTCCTGCAACCGAAATGCATGCAAATTAGTTTTCTGCTAAAGTCGCCAAGCTGAAGGGCGACTCGTCCGCGGATGAGTCGCCCGCTGG
>LGRX02004973.1:0-10697 GCA_001247695.2 Cymbomonas tetramitiformis
ACATGATTGTGCGCTTAGTAATTGTTTGCTTGACTTGTTTGCAGGAGATGGATGCAGGACATGGACCAGCTTTCGAAGGCTGTATGGTTGCTTAGCTTGCTAACCTTATCCGTTGCTTGTTAGGTGATCGTGCGTGCGGCAGGCTGCATGCACATTAGTTTTGGATATGTTGTTCATTGTTAGTTTGAGCCAATCGCATTACGACGTATGTATGTATGTTTACACTTGATCATAGGGTAGGGGATGTGACATCTGTCATTTGTCTTAAGTGTCATAGGGTGGGGTGTGTGTCATCGGTCATTTGTCTTAAGTGTCATAGGGTGGGGTGTGTGTCATCGGTCATTTGTCTTAAGTGTGATAGGGTGGGGTGGAATTTGTCATCGGTCATTTTGTCTTAAGTGTCATAGGGTGGGGGTGTGTGTCATCGGTTATTTGTCTTAAGTGTCATAGGAGTGGGGTGTGTGTCACCGGTCATTTCGCTTAAGTGTCACTTAGGGTGGGGTGGTGTCATCGGTCATTTGTCTTAGAATTGTATTAGAGGTGGGGTGTGTGTCATCGGTCATTTTGCTTAAGTGTCATTGGGTGGGGTGTGTCATCGGTCATTTTGTAAGTGTCATGGGTGGGGTGGGTGTCATCGGTCATTTTGCTTAAGTGTCATGGGTGGTGGGTGTCATCGGTCATTTTGCTTAAGTGTCATAGGGTGGGGTGTGTCATCGGTCATTTTGCTTAAGTGTCATAGGGTGGGGTGGGTGTCATCGGTGTTTTGCTTAAGTGTCATAGGGTGGGGTGGGTGTCATCGGTCATTTTGCTTAAGTGTCATAGGGTGGGGTGTGTGTCATCGGTCATTTTGCTTAAGTGTCATTGGGTGTCATTTTTCTTAAGTTTTCTTAAGTTTTACTTATATCACCGACGTATAACTCCATCGGCCAATAGCTAACTGCAACGCTACAATTTATACGTATGGGGGCTTGTGGGGGTTTATACGCAAAAAGTTAAGAAAAGATAAGAAAACTTAAGAAAACTTAAGCAAACTTAAGAAAACTTAAGAGAATACTTGTAATAGTGGAAGGTGGCTTTTCACAAGCCTAGCGGTAAGTTCGTGCCGTTGTGCGCGAATCCGGCATGCTTCGCTACGGCGGAGAAACACTGGCACCGCGACTGCCCGAACGGCGGACCACGTGGACATGTTGGGGCACACGGTTTCAGCATCAAGGACAGCGAGAACGACATCTTCGCCACGCTATTCCAGAACGTCATGGAGAGCGACGACGCCGCTCGTTTCGACGCCGTCTGCTATCTTGCGGGGGGCAAGCCAGAGCTCTACGACACCGTCTCGGCCTTCTCCTTCTTCGCTGCCGCCGAGGAGCAGCAGGTGCCCGACGCTATCGACGAGTACGCCGCCTACTGCCAGCCCGTGGAGCACATGTCCAGCTTCTTCGTAGCTGGTGGTGCTACGGAGAGCGCGCCCGTTGCGGCACATCGTCTTTCGGCCGCGCCATCGCCACCGTCGCTCGCCAGTGACACCGGCTCCGACAGCGAGGTCTACGACGGGCTGCTCCCGACAGTGAATTACAACTTCGACGGCACCGCCACTTTCGCCGACAAGTTCTTCACCGCCTTTCCCGAGGGGAACCGCAAGTCCGAACTGGCGCCGTCCGTCGCTAACAACGAACTGCATGGGAGACACGTGCACCGACAACGCCGAGCTCCTGGACGACTCTTCGGACGGTGAGGACGACATCCTGTGCCAGGGGACACTGGCCATTTGAAGCCGTTTGATTGGTATATTGTATTTCTACCCAATAATGGGGCCGCGCGATGGAAACGGGCACGAAAGGGGAGCCCCGAGCCATTGACTGCGTACTTTGGGGAGCGAAAGCCTGGGCTCGATTATAGCTGGCAGCATATTATCGTCCATCCTTCTGGAGCACTACGCCGCTGGGAGCGCTCGAGGGGCGGTGGCTGGTTTCTAGAAGACGCCACTCGAGCGAAGGAGCCTGTAGCGCCGTTTTCATTACCGCTCAGTAATACGTTCTGGAAGCAGGCGAGTGTGACTGACGAGTATAAGTATCGCGGAATTCCATACACTGGGCGCAAGGTTGCGACGCCTACGAACAGTGACGATTCGGGTGCAGGTGCTGTGACCTGGAGTAAGGAGAAGCTGCCAGATTCGGATGACGATGATGACGCGGGTGTCATGGACAGTAAGCATGACATGGATACTGCCAGTCCGAAGTGGGAGTATGACACGCCTGGTGAATATGACACCGAGGATGACGTCAGTGAGTTCGATGACTTGGTAGCTGACGATGCTGAGGAACAGGCTGAAGCTCGAAGGTTGAAGAGATTGGGACTGCAGCTGATCATGGATGATAAGGGTGAACTTATCTGGGTGCCAAAGGGCACATCCCCGACCTCACCCGTTCAGCCAGAGGATCAGCCTATCCCCGAGCCGAAGTCTGATGCCATATCTGCTGATGCTCCAGCTCCTGTGGTGGAGACTGTTCGAGTACAGCCGAAGGACCCATCGGGGCCAGATACTGGATTGACGACTTCGATTCTGAGTGGAAATAATGCCGGGGTGGCCGAAGTGACGAAGAGGCAACCCAGGAAATATCCTGCACGTTGGACAGCTGAGCACGTAGCTTATTTGGAATGCACCCGAGGTAGTGACAGTGATGATGAAGAAGTGCAGGACATGGCTCCTCGTAGGAAGAAGGCAAAGGTCGACAAGGGACAATGAAATCAACTGTCTTGATTAGGATTGTCCAAATGTGCAGATTCTCTGATTAGGATTTGTATAGGTGGCAGATAATGATATGCCAGCCGACATAGGACAGATCGATCAGAGATCTGAAAGGCGCGCCTTGAAAGTATAAGACATGAATTGTAGCCCAGTGGAAGCTGTTCTAGCTTAAAGTAATTATTTGGAAGAGCTGTTGCTCACCCTGTCAAACTACAGGTCAATCTTTCCTGCCATAAAGATATTGCAATTGCCTAATTGTAGCCTTGTTCAACTGGTATCAGAACATAACAATCTTTGTACACTGCAAAATTGCCGAGAAACGGACCTGTGCCCCAAGATTGGAAGCAAATTTACCTCTGACGGACCCTTGAGCTTTGCCCGGACACAGTCAAGTGCTCACGACAGCTTCACTCGGAAGTGATTTGACTTCACCAACGGTCATATCTCCACTTTTCGGCTCCCAACGCAGCATGATGCAGAAGAACGCTAACACTGGGCGCTCACCTCTAACGTCGCCTACGTCCACACCCAGGCGTACGGGAGGACGCCAGCCCAGTCAGCGCAGCACGAGAGGAGCTGCTGCCACTGGAGTCACTGGCAAGGGCGTTAATAAGGGCACCTACAAGGCGCCCTCTCCGGGCCAGCCGCCGCAGGCTGCGACAGCAGCAGGTGAGCCGGACTTCCAGATACCCAAAAGGAAGTCAACCTTGTCAGCTGCGGCCCCTGAGTTTCACAGCACGACCCCTCTGGCTCTGGCAACTGGAACGACCTGTTTGACACCTCCCATGGAGGAAGCGGTAACGGTACCTAAGCCGCTCCCTAATCCGCCTCTGCGTCATGCAAGAGCGGCGTCACCACGGGTGCTGACGGTTGACACCCCTGGTGCAGGGCTGAACATGAGGGCGACCCCCCAGCGTTATGTCAGCATGATGACCCCTTCACCTGGCAACATGAGGCCGCCTGGAGTCCGCGATAGGAGCCCTCCGCCGCCGCGCCAGCGAAGTCCGCCTGGAGCCCGCGATAGGATTCCTCCGCCGCCGCGCCAGCGAAGTCCGCCTCGGGCTCGGGATCGGACCCCTCCACCGCCGCGCCGCAGGAGCCCACCGCGGACGCGCGACCTGAGCCCTCCCGCTCCGCGACAGCGAAGCCCTCCTGCAACTTACAGGACTCCACACACTTGGTCTGGAGCTACTGTGATGACCTCACCGCACGGACAGCTGCCCACGCCATTCAGCGAGAACGCGTCCCTGAGTGAGCCTGCTGGAGCGGCTTCTGCCGGACCAGCACCTTACGCCTCGGCATCAGCGAGAGAGATGGCCGAAGTTCGACCCCCATCTGAGTAGGACCTGCGGAACGAAGCGCCGTGGCAGAGACAGGGACCTGAACTCCGCCACTTCCCCTCACGCTCTGATGTGGCCAACTGGCGAACGCGCCAGCAGCAGGGTGCGACTCTCGCCTGGACTCCGCGCCCTAACCAAGGGGGTGTGGGGGCAGCGGGGAGGTCAGAGGGCATGGACCATAGCATTGCTGGCGAACCCACTGCACACTCAATGCATCCAACTCCCTCCTCAACGAGCAACGGGGAGGTGGGGGCAGCGGGGAGGACAGGTGGCTACGGCTTGACAGGTGGCCCACGCCACATAAGCATAGCATATTCTGGGCAGCCGCTGACCTCGCCGATTACGGATATCGCTACGGAGAATAAGGTGACCGGTGACTCGCTGACATCACCGCTTACGGAGAAGGTGACCGGTGACTCGCTGACCTCAACGCTTACGAAAAAGGTGACCGGTGACTCGCTGACCTCACCGATTACGGATATCGCTACGGAGCATAAGAAGGTGATCGGTGACGCTCTGGCAAGGTTATCGACTTTTGAGTCGGAGATGGACAGCGAGGCAACCTCACTGACTCCTTCACTGACTCAGGCGACTACGGAGACAGCTACGGAGGCAGCTACGGATACGGCTATGCTCGAGTCCCTGCTGAACCGCGAGTCCAGACCTCTGACCTCCTCGCTGACCTCACCGACTACGGAGCAGCCAGTCAGTACAGTCAGTTCAGTCAGCTATGCTAACGTACCTTGCGTGCAGGCGTTCCATTGTTGGACCCGCCGCCTATCTATCAGCCGCCTTCTCTCCCAGTCTTCGAACCCCCCTCCCAAGCAGATGTCCTCAGTCGAATCCCAGTCAGAAACTTACCACAGAGCCACGACTCCGTGAACCAGCTTTCTCGCCGGGAAAGACGCCATCAGCGATGGGAGCAGCACCAGCAGCGACTGGCAGAGCAGCGCAGGGAACCAATCTCTGACCCCGCCTCAGTCAGAACGCCCGCAGTTGCCTCGATCCCAGTGATGAACCATCAGCATCAGGCCCTCATGCAGAATCAGATGATGCTGGAAGTATCGGAGTACATGCAGAATCTACATCAGCAAGTGCTTCAACGCACAACGCTATCCACATCTGATTCCTGGCCTCCCTGCGGTTGGCGCCCCACCTCTGACGCCATACCAGCACACCTTAGGATGGACGGGCTTGTTACCAGGTGCACCGGCGCCGGCAGCTGGATCGGGTCCAATGCCGGCACCGGTATCCGGCCTAGCTCCGGTACCGGCTCAGCCGGCTACAGCACCGGTTCAATCGGCGCCGGCGCAAGTGCAGCCAGATCCACCGGCGCCGGCTGATCCACCGGCTACCGATTCATTGCCTTATGACTCAGCCGATCCTGATCATCCGTCACCAGTGGACTCTCCACCGCCCTCCGACAATGGCGAATCGCGACACCGGCGTCTAGATGTGCTACTCTGGACCTTAGAAGGAGCCTCCTTCTGGTTGAGAAATCACCTGTCTTCTTCTCCCTCAGTGACCCTCAGCCATGGCGCGGAAGCGCACTATTCTTACCGATTGCCAACCATGCCCGGAAGCGCCAGTCACTTTATAACCGACACCAATCGAATTTGGATGACTATGCGGCACATCTGTGTGGACATCCAAGACCTGGCGCAGCACGGGACAGTGCATACTCCTGTGCGCATGACTGAGATTCAGGACAGTGATGCCTTCACTTTGCAAGTGGAGAAAACTCAAGTGGATGACGCGCGTCGTTGCGCTGAAAGCCGTACCGGAACTCAGCAGAGGCGCCTGCCATTGTACTCCTGGGTGACCATCTCTGACAATGCTTTGGAGTCAGAGCTGACCGAATTTGACCCCCTTGGACTTCAAAATTGGGCAGCATTTTCAGCCACCGAGGAGTACCTGTTTCGAGGAATGGCTGCCGGGCTCCGCCCCAACCAACCAACTCCCGCCACTGTACCGGCGAGACTGGGCGTCACCCGGTTTCCCTCTGGTGTTCCCAGCGCAGCAGAGCACAGATCGCCCGGAAATTCTTTGTCAGCGGCTCCTGGACTCCTGCCGGTGGACCAGCGCCTTTCTCAATTTCCAGGGCACCATGACCTCATGGGAGCGGCTTCTCCCGGCGATGTCTACCGGGAATCCAAGACAGTGGCTGATGTGCTCAAGCTGATCAGGGACATTCCCATGTACCCCTCTTCCGCAGAACTAATCACCACCGACGCCGATATTGCCGCGCTTCCACCCTTCTCTGAAGCGCTGGTCAATTTTCTGTCGATGGGCGTAGTCACATTCGCTCTGGGCCGCATGAGTTCCTACCGCTTAGACCTGACCATAATCACCATGCCGGAGATATTGAAGGAAGTGGCGCAACGCAAATTACAGCCGCGATCCTTAACTTTTCTCAAGCAAGGCGGAATGTTGAACTCTGAGGCCTGGAATCGGCGTTACGCCACCTTGGCGTTTTTCCTGGCCGACGTAGCCAGGAGCGTGCTAGATGACATCGCACTGGTGGGACTGGCGGGGACAGTGATGCGCATGACTCAGCGACGAGAGGAGACCGCCCGCTTGTTCGCCACTCGTTTGGTCTCCTGGCACGAGGTAGTGCAGTTATTGGCAGACGCCATGCCCAACTGCCACGCCATCAGTCAGCATCAGCTGTTATATCAGTTCTGGTCTGGACTGCGACTGAAGCAAGCCTAACAGACTATTGGGAATAAATGAATCTCGATCGTCGTCTAAAAACCTTCATTTTGACACAATTTTCGTCGTCTAAAAGTTATTGCCACGTCATCTGAAATGTGCCACGTAAGCGACACGTAAGCGACACGTAAGTCGTCCCGCAATTTTTATTACAAAATATTACTCGAATTATTTATTTGTGCATGATGCTTTCGTACTCGGCGAGTCCCGGTAGATTTTTTGTTGCATTTTTGCTCATATGCGTGCATATCATGTACAAGTATGCAAATATGGGTACATCCATGTGCAATTTAGGCCAGCATGCACGGTACACGTTTATGAATGTGCGTATTCGGGTGCTTCAATTCCCGTAAAATAAGTTGCAACTGAGATGGGTACTTGCATATGATACACAAATCTATATCATCATACAAATTTATTCAAAATACACCAAATATTTGTCTATGATGTCTTCTAGGCAAGAGATTTCGATCATTTCACGGTGCTAAGGCTACTATATTGCTGATACATTGGAATCTATATCTTCAATCCACAGTTATTTGCGGCACTTGTAGGTTTTAATTCCCTCGATAGCGAGGTAACGTCGACCGCAATGTTGACGCTCTATCGGAGAACATAAATGGCAGAGCTTTATTGGTCAAGGCAATTGCATCGCACGCAATATAGGTTGATTTCCTCTTCTCGTTGTTGCCGCGGAATAATAAGCGCCCAAGTGACGTCGATTGGAATGACCAGTTTCCTTGGGGTAACCCATTCGTTCCCTATTGGGCTCTGGTCGGGATAAAGTTCCGGTTCTTGAAGGTCAAAGAACATGTATTTCCGAATTCTCCGGGTGTAGCGCCACCAAACGATCCCTAAGTCCTGTCGGTGTCCCGTATGTCTGTCCTCGAAGGTGTTCAAGAACTTACATATCATCCAGCGGTCTACATTGCATTGAGGACATCGCAGGTGGACCATTCCATGTGTATTGATAGCGTCTGCAGTGTCTTCATCACGATCGCGTGTCCCATAAACTCCGAATCGTAGAATTGAAGGCATAACGTGGCCACGATGTTGCAGGATTTTATACCTGTAGATAACAATGCTTGCAAGGTGATTAGCAGTTGAAGCGAAAGTCGTGCGAAACCCATAGCAAAAGTCGAAAATATATATATTGTGAGGATAAATGTGGAGCTATAATACCTGCAAATGGCAATGCTTTCAAGGTAAGCAGCAGATGTTTGAAGGTATGGTTGAAGGTGCGTATGTTAGAAGAAACAAGGGGAAATGAATCTTCAAGGGTCGGGCAAGAGCTTTTGTACCTGGTCGTGAGTGGACCGCGGGTCGTGCAAGAGTAGTGTACTTTTGGTCCAATCAAATTCGTATATCTCGCACATGCGGGATCACTTAGTCGCCGATTTTTTAATCAAAGACAAAAACACAACCGAGGCAGAAAACCCCATACACAGGCACATCAGCATATCGGCAAGAAACACAAGCCATTGACGAATGAACATTATACACTTCTACCACATTGTTAACATATGTTTAACTCCTATGCTAGCATGGGTTTCATTACCTCTTTGGTCGACATACCATTCGAACTTTGTCATACCATTGTTTTCGCTGAAAGACCCTACATATATTTGGCGGTGGTTCTCATGCGGTCCATTCGACATACCCACCAAGGCCATTGGGGGTCCCTAGAGGGGTATTATGGGGCTAAAATTCAAGGAATATGTCAATTAATCTTACCCCGTTTCCGGGGTAAATACCAGCATAGGAGTTAAGTATACTATTCTTATCGAAAAGTAGTCGAAAATCTAACCCTCGGGAGGTTGCAATCCTAAGTCTTACTCGAAATCAAAGTGGAATCAAGATAACATTCTGACTCGTAGCCGCCGTGGTTTCAATTGCAGCGACAGGTAACGTTGACGGTAACGTTACGGCTGAACCTGTCGGAACTTGAACCGAAAGGCAAGGTCGTTTCGAAACACACATCGAAAATACCCCAACGTGCATTTGTTGCCTTCCGCATTCCTGCACATATAACATTCATTGTAGTTCCTCCACAACATTCGAACAGTCATACCATGAGGAAGATAGTCAAAATTCCTCATTCTCATTCTGGGGGCAGTAGGGCATGTTGCATACATGCCAAGAACATACAGTAATCACCCAGTAATAAGAAAACCCGCCAATAAGAAAGTAGCCAGCTTTTTTGATTTCTTCACAATATTTAACACATAACACTCCATATTTAAGATCTCTATATAAATAAGAAAGTTGCTAGGCTGATCTAAAATTCCTGTTTTCTTAAAATCGAGTGTTTACTGTAGGCAACAATACATTCTCGCTTGGATGGTATGGTTGGATGAGGTGGCAGGTGAATAAAGAAAAGTGCCAAGCTGAAAAGTGAGTTGTGAGGGCAAGGTAGGTGCTTAAATATCTCAGTAGTGTGGCCGTCGTGATTTCAGTTGGCCTATCAAATGACCTCTTTCAGGTGGGTCGGATCGAAGGCCCGCATGTCACAAACATAGCATGTCACAACATTGGAAATGTGAAACGTCGATAATAATTTCATTCAAAATATGTTCGAATACAATCATATTTAACGGTGTTCCAACGATAAGTCAATTTGCTCAATGACAAAGCTATATGCTGTCGCTATATAGCATCAATTCATCCGACGGAACATGACCCAAGAGCTAAGCTCCTCTCTGAACACACGACAAAAAAGGCTGAGTGAGCATTCCATGCCTTCGCCGTCGACGCATTGTGTATTGTAGTTCTGCCACATCGTTTGGATAGTCATACCCGGCGGAAGAAGAACTGTACTGCTGCATGGGTAAGACTCCCCGTGATTTTTGGCAAACTGGTCGATGTATGTGAAACCAGACTGCCGCTTGGATGGCATGACTATGGTAGAAGTAGAAGCAGGTGCGTCGCTGACGGGAAAAGGGGGCAAATGAGTAGTTTAGGCAAGAAATAGAGCTTATGATCTTGGAAAGTCTTGGACCTGCCGAATTATTAGCCTATCAGATACCCGGTACTAGTCCGCTCGGATCGAAGGACCCACAAGTACATATCTACTATTATTTTGCGACGAAGGCGTGTCTGCGAAGTCCATGATTATCCTGTCTGCATTGCCAATCATTCTATGAAAGCAACCTCTGAAGTATGATTTTCGGGCACCTTAACTTGCAGATGCACATCATCAACCGACCAAACGGAGTGAGACGGTAAAATGGATAAGAATATACAAAATCTGGAGCGTGTAAGTTGGAGTATACAAACCCCATTCTTGCTGTATACTGTACTTCTGAAAGTGAGGGGTTTTGAAAATTGTGGCGTCCCGCATTTCAATGCGCACCGAGGTAACGATTTGCCCGCCAGATATCTGCTGTCTCACGACGGGGCGACCCTTTGGCCGACCTGCAAAACATGCGACGCATTGGATTTCCCAAAAGGCTAGAAACTGCAGGTAGTCCCCATAGGACCAAGCACTCATGGAATTCCGTTCTGCTGGATGCCGCGTATCCCCCGGGTACTTAAACAAAGGTCGGCATCTTGCATATGGTTGTCCTAATATATGACCCCTTGCAAAACGACAGAAAAACTTATGCCGTGCGTAATCAGCTTTCCGACAATTTTGGGGGGCTTTGCAGTAATTCGCAAGATAGCAGCCGGTACACGTTGCAAGTTGTGAACGATCTTGAAGCCCGCAGTGCAGGCAAACTGGGTACAAAATTTTCATCCGTAAAGGCAGATTATCATGCACGCTTGCGTCATACATTTGAAATTGTATCTTATGGTCCTCTTCCATCGATTTCTTGAGCGCTAGTTCTGAGGGCGAGGACTCTTCAGGGAACCATAGTAACCAAAAGTTTTTATCTGGATTTTCCTTCCGCAAAGTAGCA
>LGRX02004974.1:0-11959 GCA_001247695.2 Cymbomonas tetramitiformis
GGACGACAGTGGGGAGGAAGGGGGTGGAACTTCAAAAACTGGCCCAGCTTCCGAACCCCCACCTTTTAAACTTCGACCTGAGGTGTTTCCTTCGACGTCTCGACCAGCAGCGTGTCCAGCCTTGGCAGAGAGGGCGTCCTCAAGCGCAGAGCGCACTACGAGTGCAGCGCGCAAGCGCACTGGAAAACCTCGCAGCAGAACTCCGAAGACGGTACGAGACCGACTGCAGCATGAGGCAGAGGTTACGAGGCTGGGAGATGAACCACCAGGACTTCGAGCAGAGTCACTGGCGGATCGCACGCGTGCTTGGAGAGAGATGACGCACCCGGAGCACATGGCCGCGGCAGCGCTGGTAAAGGAGAATGAGAAATGGAGAAATGCATGGGTACCAGAAGGGTGGCGCAGATATCGCCGCCGCTGGTACAGATGGCATGGGAAGGTCACCCCTGACCTAACGATAACCGAAGGAGCGGTTCAGCTATCTCTGGAGACCGAGTGCGGTACTATCCCAGGTTCTGGTGGAGATGTAGGAATTCCAGACGCATGGTGCAGTCTATACAGGGTGCACCAATGGAACCAGCGAGAAAGGGAAGCAGCGGAGGAGGCTGCTCACCTGGCTCTACCCTCAACAGCAAGTGGTGATTCACTCTCCCTGGACTCAGCGGAACCATCAGATGCGAATCCCGCGACAACTCTGGATTTGACCTTATCTCCATCCAGTTCTCAGCCCGCAACTTCTGGGGACATTTCTGACCTCGAGGACTCCCAGCGGTCGCTCAACTTCACGCAGCAGTTGATGGAGCGACAGCTGGCCGCCGCCAGATCGGAGAACAACCCAAGTGTGTTGACAACGGTGACAGAAGGAGTGGAGCCGACTCCCCTGAAAACCATCCAGGAGGAAACCCACCTGGAACTGCTACTGACCATTCAGAAACAGCAACGCCATCGTCTGCGGCCGATCCTGGAAGGTAATGAAGCAGTGGCAGCACCAGCGAACGTCACCAACGCCCAGGCGGCACCGCGGGAAGAAGAACCCCCCTCGTTCACTCAAAAGTCCGAACCAGAAGACAGCGCTGGGGAGGAAGAGGAGGAGAAGGTGTCCATCCAACCTCTTCGCTCTTACCCTCTGGAAAGTCGCACGCAGAGCCGCGCCAGACGACGCGCTCAGGGACAAGAGCGACGCGCTAAGGAGCGGCAGCTACAAGCGGATCGCGACCTGGAAGGTGGATGGTACTTTGGTCCGGATCCTCGTTCGCAGCCTGCACCACCGCGCACAAGACCTATCCGGTCTAAGCAGCGCGTACCTTTGCATCACCCAGTGCGAGCAGCCATCTGTGCACATCTGCGACGCGATGGTCAAGTAATGTGGAACCAGGACAGTCAGCTGACTGCGATTCGGGACAAAGAGGGAACGCTGCTATTGGTGTTCTGGGCCTTGCTGAAGGGACAGCGAGTGCGCGTGCTGGTGGATTCGGGTGCCTCGGATGAATTCATCTCCAGTGAGTGCGGCAAGAGATTGAACCTCACAGTTCGCGCTAATGGGATGCCGCTGAACGTTACCCTCGCGGATGGGTCAGTGCAGACCTCTGCGCAAGTCGCTTACGGCAAGCTGACCGCCGAGACTTCCGAGGGGACTTACTCCGAGGTCATCAAGATGCGAGTACTTCCTTTGGGCATCAAGGTGGACATTGTACTCGGAGGAAGGTGGTTGAGACACCTCTCGCCGGTCACGCTGGACTATGATGGGTGGGGATCAGTCAAGTTTCGCCAGCATGGCAAATCCGTGCGGATACGGGGATGTTCGCCGGGGCGTAGCCCTACACGCAAAGGCGAGAGAACCGCGATGGCTCTGGAACCGATGGTAATGTTATCAGCGGCTCAAGCGACCAAGGAGATCAAAGCCTATCGGCGCAGATATGCGGGAATGGACAGTGCCGCGACACCCCACGACATCTTAGTGGCCTATGCGACACCTCTGGTAGGGACTTCGATGTTATCAGCGGTGGCCACCAGCGAGAATTTGGAGGACCCTTCAATCTCCCCCGAGTGGAGAAAGAAGTTTCAGGAGCTGAACGAGTCCTTTTCACCTCGAGTAATTCGCGAAGCGCTGCCCAACTTTGACGCCCTGCGAAAAGATGAAGTGGCCCACGTGAGACTGCAAGAGGGATGGAATGGCATCGCGCCCGCTAAGAGCCCCTACAAGATGTCCATGGTGGAGCTGACTCAATTGCGAGAACGCCTGGATGAACTCCTGAGCAAGGGCTACATCAGACCTTCCTCAAGTCCGTTCGCTGCACCAGTGCTGATGGTTCCCAAGCCTGGGAAACCTGAAGTACTCAGAATGGTCTGCGACTTCCGAGCCATCAACAGCCTGACTGTCAAGGACAAATATCCACTTCCCGACATTCAGCAGTTGTTCGACTCCATGCATGGGGCCAAGTACTTCTCCTCCTTCGATGCGGTCGATGGATTCTGGCAGATGGCTATGGCGTCTGAGGATGTGGAAAAGACGGCGTTCACTTCCTCCTATGGCTCGTATGAGTGGTTGGTGATGCCCATGGGGTTGACCAACAGTCCTTCCTGCTATCAGAGACGCATGCAGCGCGCTCTGGGACATCTTCCTTTTGTAAGAATATTCCTGGACGATTGTATCCTCTTCAGCAACACCTTGGAGGAGCATCTTTCACATCTCCAGCAATTTCTCGAAGTCTGTGAGAACCAGGGTATCTACCTCAAAGAGTCTAAGTGTCAACTATTGCAGACCCAGATACGCTTTCTGGGGCACGTGATCTCACGGGAAGGAAGTCAACCTCAACATGACAAGCTGGCCGCCATCAGGGACTGGCCCGCTCTGGAAAACGCCACGCATGTGCGCCAATTTTTGGGGTTGGCTGGGTACTACCGGCGGTACATGCTGGGCTTCTCTGAAGTAGCACAACCCTTGACTCAGCTCACCAAAGGGGTTGTCGCTTGGCTATGGGGACCCATGCAGCGTTGGGCTTTCGAGGAGATTAAGAAGGCGCTATGTTCTTCCCCCACTCTGGCGCTACCCGATATGAAAGCGGCGGCCGAAGGACGGCATCCTTTCGTGGTACAAACTGACGCCAGTGGAGTGGCACTAGGGGGAGTACTGATGCAAGACGTAGGAAATGGATTGCAACCTATCGCCTTTGAGAGCAGACAGTTTAATGGAGCCGAGCAGAACTACCATGCTGGCGAAAGAGAACTCTGCGCTCTCCATCACTGCACTACGCAAACTTGGCGACACTACCTCATTTGGACTGAGTTCCAATTGCAGGGTGACCACAACCCCCTAGTCTGGTTAATGGCACCCGGACAACCTCTCAGCCGACGCCAAGCCCGATGGTACATGGATCTAGTGGAGGTAGGGGTACCCGAGATGGAGTACATCCCTGGGGCGCTACTCTGGGTTCCAGACGCTCTGTCCAGGCGACCCGACTACAAGGAAATTTCCGCGAGAGAAGGACTGGTAGAAGCTGGCTTTGTGCATCCGGTTACTGGAAAACCGCAGCGACCTCCCTCGGCCGCAGACACTGCCAGCAAGTTTCGACCTGCAGCTGGTAAAGAGTCCCGCCAAGGACGCGCGCCCCTGGGAGTGGTAGATCCCAACAAGTTGAAGGAGCGCAAGTCCAACAGCGCCAAGACCAAAGAGCCTGAACCAGTCCTCGCGTACAGTGGGACTCTCACCTGGATGGACTCCCCTCAACTCTGGATGGACGCCTTACATACCCTGCAGCTGGCCGAAACTGGGTACGAGAAAGCCACCCTGGCAGTTCAGACGCGCTCTGGCAAACTGACAGCATCCTCACCCCCTTCTCCCAGGAAGACCCCTGTTGATTTCTCAGCAACGCCGAAGTGCAGCGAGGCTTCAACCAGACTCCTGGAGCCCAGCGATCGACAGGACTGGAAGTTCCGGGCGGACATGTTCGACTTCTTGAGTCAAGAATATGGACCCTTCGAGGTGGACGCCTGTTGCGACTTGGGAGGAAAGAATCGTCAGGTCAACCGCCACTGGACGGACTGCTTGAAGGAAAACTGGCGAGGGTTGAACGTCTGGTGTAATCCTCCCTTCTCCTCCAACCATTTGACCATCGAGGCCGTACTGAGGAAATATGTGGAAGAATGGCGTCTGGACCCTGAGAATACTTCAGCTCTCTTCGTCCTTCCTGACTTTCAATCTCGCATGCCACAGTGGCGGCAGTTGTTCAGATCTGCGGGAATGAGAGTGGAGTACATTATTCCTACCCATGACGCTCAAGGAGAACCTGTGCAGATGTTCGCCGCCCCGGATGGAGCCCTTCTGGATCTGCCTTGGCCCCTGCTAGTGGTGTACGCCCCTCCAGCTCGACAGCGTGTCAAGCGGGAAAGGAAAACGAGTTCCCCCCTCCTATCGTGCGTACTGGAGAAGCGGCCAGCGTTCGAGACCTGCATCAGCAGATATCAGGAGGCCAGTTCCTCAAAGCGCTGCAAGCGGAATATGGGCGACCTGGTCCCCTCCAGACTTTAAGGAAGGAAATCCAAGAAGCTCCGCATCAACGCACTCGTGACTTCTGCGTAGTGGGTGATGTGTTGTGGAGGGTGAGCGCTGGGCGCTATCAGTTGGTACTGGGAGAAGATTCACCCCTCCGTGAGGTAGTACTGCAAGAGGCGCATGCATCTGTTTCAGCTGGACACGCGGGCAGGGACAAAACACTGGAACGAGTACTGCGACGCTTCTGGTGGAAAGGGGCAGCAGAAGATGTGGGACGCTGGGTTTCATCTTGCACTATCTGTCAAGCGGTGCGACCGAGAAATTCCTACCCGGATGGATTGCTTAACCCACACACTATTCCTACGCGACTATGGCAAGTGGTCAGTGTGGACTTTGTTACTGGACTGCCAGTCACGGCGCGGAATCACGATGCCTTTGCTACTTTCACATCTAAGCTCAGCAAAATGGTTCACATCATCCCGTTGAACTTCCAGGACAGCTCCTCTGAGGTTATCGCTCGAATCTACTTCGACCACATCTGGAAACTACATGGCACCCCTATGAAGATTGTCTCTGACCGCGACCCTCGTTTTCAGGATGCTATGTGGAAGGAATTGATGAGACTTATGGGAACTAAAGTGGCCTCCACCACGCCTTACAACCCTCGTTCGGACGGACAAGCTGAACATACCAACCGCGTGGTAGAAGACATGCTAAGGTCCTTCGTAGGCAGCAATCCAGAGGACTGGGATTTGTGGTGTGCCAACGTAGAGTTCGCCATAAACGATACGCGGAGCGATGTAACCGGCTTTACCCCGTTTGAGTTGGTCTTGGGGCACTCGCCTATGTCGCAACTGGACTTGTTCCTGCAAGCGGCTGCTGGACAACACTCCAAGCGTAAGGGTGGAGAAGGTACGGCACACGAGATGGCTAGTAAATTCGCGGCTCAACTAGAGGACGCCCGCACTAAGCTAGAACTGGCACAGCAACGCCAGCGACATCAGTTTGACCAGCGTCACACCGCCAAATCCTTTCAGTTGGGAGACTTGGTCTGGGTAGATGCCCAGCATCTCACGGAAAATATCATGAACCGCGAATCCTTCAGGAAGCTGGGACCTCGCTGGCACGGGCCCTTACCCATCACCGAGAGGTTCTTCAGCGACCAGCAGCGAGAGCTACCCGAAATTGAGAGAGGTGCTCCGGTGGCTTACCGGCTCAAGTTACCCCCTAAATGGCGTATCCACGATGTTTTTGCGCAGCATCGCCTCAAGGAATACCGCACCGCGGATGAAGCCTTTGCGCTGCGTCGACAAATACCTACTCCTGACAAGGTTCTCGTGGATGGACAATCCCAGACCCATGTGTCTAAGATTCTGGCTCGAAGAGTGAAACCTATGAAAGGAGGCAAGGAAGTAGAAGAATTTCTGGTTCGCTGGACTGGGTACTCTAACGCTCATGACTCCTGGAAGACCCGTGAGTCGTTGAACTACGGGGGTGATCTCGAACAGCTCACGGAGTTCGAACACCTGAGACTATCACGAGAAGGACAAGCCCGGGAAAAAGCCTTACTGGAGGTCAGAATGCAGCGGAAGCAAAGGCGGGAACGCGTCGGAGCTTTAACTTTCCTGGACACCTCTGATGAAGTAAAACTCACTTCTCTGGACAACTGCCTACCTTGGGAACAATACTGTCGCTCCGCTGACGCCTTTGTGACGCATCTAGCTCTTCTGGGCTCTGGGGTCTCGACACGCGAGTTGCGACTACTAGTCCTTTTCAGTGGTACAGGAAGTGTGGAGAGAAGTTTCATGTCATGTTATCCGAAGAGCACTGTGGTCACCGTCGATCATGATCCTCGCTGGCAACCTACCTACGCTGAGAAGGTTCAGGACTGGGACTTCAAGCGTTATGCACCTGGTTACTTTGACGTCATCTGGGCTAGTCCACCGTGCACCGAATACAGTCAGGCTAAGACCACTGGGGTGCGACAACTGCGACAGGCTGATGCTTGTGTACGCCGAACGCTCCAAATTTTTGACTTTCTCAAACCCCAGCATTGGTTTATGGAAAATCCGATGGGCAGGTTTCCTTTTGCGCTGCGATTTCGACCCGTAGTTCGCCGGTTACCTACCCCGTTGTATTGCTCTTACTGTATGTATGGTACTGGCTATCGCAAGCCTACTTGCATCTGGACGCAGTCGCCTCCTCCAGTGGATCTACGGTACTGCACGATGGATACTCCTTGTCTTCACCAACAGACTCTGGGATCACATCCGGAAACTGCTCAACTGGGACCTCATCCAGGGCAACAAGGAGCGGGAGTTTCCACTGCTGTATACCCTCTGCCCGCTGGATTGCTTCGTCAACTCTTCGAGCACCTGTTCGATCAGAAAAGCATATCACGCATCCATAAGCATGGCTGATCTGTGTCTGGATCTTAGCTGCTGTACAAATGACTCTGAGTTATCATCTCTTTGTACTAACAAGCTAAGAGGGGAGGAGTTGTGCCAGGGAACAATAGCCCAGCCAAGCCATTCGATTGGCATATTGTATTTATGCATACTGGGGCAGTGAGATGGCAATGGGCTCGGAAGGGGACTCCCGAGCCATTGACTTCGTACTATGGGGGGCGAAAGCCTGGACTTGATTATAGCTGGCAGCATATTATCGTACACCCTTCTGGTGCGCTACGCCGCTGGGAGCGTAATAGGGGCGGCGGCTGGTTTCTAGAAGACGCCACTCAGTTGAAGGCGCCGGTAGCGCCATTCTCATTACCGATTAGCCGCGTTGGGATCGCGTACTGGAATCCGACGATTGTGATTGACGATGACGAATATCATGGAATTCCCTACCAGGGGCGTAAGCCTACACACTCAGCGTCTACGAACAGTGAAGATTCGGGTACAGGCGCTGTGTCCTGGAGTAAGGAGAAGTTACCAGATTCTGATGACAATGATGACGCAGGTGTCACTAACAGTAAGGAGAAGCTACCAGATTCGGATGACAAAGATGACGCAGGTGTCATACATGACATGGACACTGCCAGTCCGAAATGGGAGCCAACTTCGCCTGAATATGATGACACCGAGGATGACGTCAGCGAGTTCGATGACTTGGTAGCTGACGATGCTGAAGAACAAGCTGAAGCTCGAAGGTTGAAGAGACTGGGACTGCAATTGATCATGGATGAGAAGGGTGAACTTCACTGGGTACCAAAGGGCACCTCCCCGACCTCACCTGTTCAGCCCGATGATCAGCCTATTACCGAGCAGAAGTCTGAGGCCATATCTGAGGATGCCCCAGCCTCTGTGGTGGAGACTGTTCATGCACCACCGAAGAAACCTTATGGGTCAGTTACTGGATTGACTTCAATGGGTGAGAATAAGGCTGGGGTGTCTGAAGAGACGAAGAGGCAACCTAGGAAATATCCGAGATGTTGGACACATGAGTATATAACTCAATTGAAGTATTCAATAAGAAGTGACAGTGATGAAGAAGAAGGGCTTGACGTGGCTCCTCGTAGGAAGAAAGCAAAGATCAGCAAGGGACAATGAAATCAACTGTCTTGATTAGGATTGTCCAAATGCTGATTCTCTGATTAGGATTTGTATAGGTGGCAGATGATGATATGCCAGCCGACATGGGACAGATCGATTAGAGAATATGAACTGCGCGCCTTGAAAGTATAAGACTTGAATATTGCCCATTTGGAGGCTGTTCTAATTTGAAGTAACTATTTGGAGGAGCTGTTGCTCAACCTGTTAATTTACTGGTCAATCTTTCCTGCCATAAAGATATTGCAATTGCTTGAATTGTAGCCTTGTTCAGAGATTCTGGGTTGGCAGGGAGAGAAAGTGCAAAAGAACAGAGCTGAGTTCGTGTCTGTTTTTGAGCTCCTACTTCTAGTCTGTGACCGGATCTGGTTCTCTAGGAAGGGTCGAACCGTCACT
This sequence comes from Cymbomonas tetramitiformis, assembly GCA_001247695.2. Classification (NCBI taxonomy): domain Eukaryota; kingdom Viridiplantae; phylum Chlorophyta; class Pyramimonadophyceae; order Pyramimonadales; family Pyramimonadaceae; genus Cymbomonas; species Cymbomonas tetramitiformis. The sequence continues at coordinate 8,440 of LGRX02004974.1, forward strand.
GCCGACAGACAGGGCACATGGCTCAGATTGATTGGGCAATATTTTGAAACCACTAAAATTCCGCGGGCTCCAAACATTTCTTTCTGCACACACGATCTACCGCCATTGTCCCAGAGATTGCACCTGCCTCAACACTCCTGAGCACAAATTCCCTGTGGTGCCAGCCACCCAAAGTAGCTGCGCACTGCCTGGTCCGGCACGGCTTTCTGGTCAACGTAAGCCTGCATCGCAGCCGAGAGCTGTGCCCATCCTCCGACGAAGCACACCTTCTCCATCACCACCCCCACAGCATAGGCACAGGTTGTTGCACCCTTCCAGGTGCCGTGTGCTGAAAAGTGCCCTCCCTCTGGAGGCACACAACCCACACCGCCCAGCGCCCGCTGGAGCCACTCGTTGCCTAAGTCCGTGTCCGATCCCAGTGAGCACGCTCTGTCCCCCGGCAGCCGCCAGAAGCTGCCTGGTGGGGTCGACCCCGGTGACACACGGCGCCAGGCCTTATCCCTGCACCGTGTCCAGAGCTCAAGGAGCTCCCGCAGCCGCTCCACCCCCACCAGGGGATGGACAGCTGTCGCTTCTTCAGCTTGTGGTTCCTGCCCTTCTCCTGGGTCAGCACCACACGACCACAGTCACACCTTCCTCGTTCATCAGCACATTCTCCTGCTGGAGCGACGTGCCCGTGTCAAGCCTGCCAGTCTTTGGATGTGCAGACACAGCCACGGCCATGCAGTGGGAGTACTTAAACTCAATGGATGCCAAATGGCACAATAGCCACGGCTAATGGTACAAATGGCCACGGACCGGCACGGCCATTCAGTTGGGTCGCCTTTGACTTCCCATCTCTCCTGGGGATCCTGCTGACTTTCGATGCACGCATGGACAGACATGCAATGCACATTGAAGTGCAGCTTTAGCAACCGGTGTACCGATGGGCAAACATGTACAATATCTGACGCTGGGATTGATTTAGGGAAGAGACTTAACAAATCAATAATATAAACGTTTGGTGGCTCTCCTTCATTGTGAAAGGGAACCAACGTCCCCTTTTCAAAAGGCAAAACGCGGAATAAAGCACTTGCTAAAGGATGAAACTGGTTATGTGATGTACTGTGAGCTCCCATCTGCTCCATTCGAATATATCATTTTGCTTGGTTAACGTCATAATGGGGCGCTTTCTGCACCTTCACATTGTTATAACAACACAGATGGGCTTGCTAGATAGATTATGGCAACAGCTGTTTAGGTAAACCCTATTCACTGTCGCAATCACCCTTTGCTGCTGACTATCTAGTGTATCTACCAAGACCCTCCTCGAAGAGTGTCGCTTGTGCGCTGCTGTGCTCTGTGTACCTAACAGCGACATGCCCGGGATTGGACCGGCGGCGGTGCTGGCCTGTACATGGCAGGTACAACCAAGAGCAGAAATTTGATCATGGCGCCCAGTCAGCCAAAGTGATCACCACCATCGACGTTCCAGAAGGCTCAACGTGGTATGTACACGTGTGGTGTGCTCGTTGGGCGATTGCGGACACTGTGGCATCCGGAGGGTGCATGAGGTACCCGACTTAGATTATGAGTGCTTTCCTTTATCGTCACTGCACCCTTCCAAGACGAATGGAAATGCATTGTGGAGGGGGAGGGGAGCAGGTATATTCGCTTGCGTGGAGATTATTATGGTCTAGTGAGTGGCGCAGTATATGACTCCGCTGACCCCAATGCCCTTGTAACGGTTCCGATGCAACCACCTTTTGAAGTGTGCACAATCACAATGGATGAGGGGCAGTCAGCTCCATCCATGCGGCGTGAACTTCTCCAAAGTAGTCCCCCTCCACCTAAACCTCCTCCACCTAAACCTCCTCCACCTAGTCCTCCCCCTAGGCCTCCCCCTAGTCCTCCTCCCCCTCAAACCTCCTCCACCTAAACCTCCCCTTTTCCTCCTCCTTCACCTCCTCCACCTCCTTCTGCTCCCCCCACCTCCCCCCATCACCCCCCTTCACCCCCACCTCCTCCTTCCCCTCCCCCATCTCATCTACTCCCCCGCCCTCTCCCCCTCCCCAAATCTTCCCGCCCTCTCCACCTCCACCAAAGCCTCCACCTCCCTCCCCCTCATCCCCACCTCCCTCACCACCACCTCCTGTGGCCTCCTCCTCATCCCCCACCTCCAGGTCCCAAGTCCGCCACCCCCGCCTCCCCCCTTCTCCCCCTTACTCCCCTTCTCCCCCCACCTCCCCACACCTCCCCCACCTTCCCCACCTCCCCTCCCACCCCCTTCTCCGCCTCCCCCTCCTCCCCCTTCTCCCTCTCCTTCTCCCCCACACATCCCCCACCTCCCCTAATCCGACCTCTATATCCTACACGTCCTCCCCAAAAAGCACCCGGACAAATTGAAGCTTATAACACTCAAGAACGAGCACCCCGTAAACGGCTGATGTCGCACCATGACAGCTCAGATTGTGCATACGGCTACGTGCATCAACCCGGTGACATTGCAGGATGGGGTATCGTTAACGGACGTGGCGGAGGCGAAGGTGTTGAAGACTGTAATAACGATTGCGCCACACTTTGCTCTGCAGACGCTGACTGCCACTCCTACGAATGCAGCAAAACAGAACTTAGGTGTAACCTTAATCAAGACTCGGACCCGGGTCTTGATGAGTATAAAACGTATGTGTTTTGCAGCAAACTTACCTTGCCACCTGGCTGGGATGCATGGCCACCGGCCCCTCCTCCTCCACCTTCACCCCCTCCTCCATGCCCGCCTCCACCTTCACCCCCTCCTCCACCTCCGTCTTTCCATCCACCTCCCTCCTCCCCCTTCTCCCCCCTCATCTGTTCACCCCCCCACCCTCCCCCTCCCCCTCCACCTCCCCTCCTTCCCCCTCCCCCCTCTCTCTTGCCCCATCCCCCTCCTCCACCTCCTCCCCCTACCTCCTCCATCGCCTCCTCCCTTCCTACCTCTCCCCCTCCTCCCCATCCCCCACCACCTCCACCTGCGCCCCACACACCCCACCTACCTCACCCCACCTCCCCCACCACCGTCACCACCACCTCCTCCACCCCCACCTCCACCTCCACCCCACACACACCCGCCACCTCCCTCTCCTCCCCTCCCCCACCGCCACCGCCACCTCCGCCTCCATCCCCGCCACCTCCACCACCCAGCCCACCAATTGAAGGTGTTAGGGCCAGGTTCCCAGTGACGGTGGTGGAAACCGATTGTGCCGCAAACGCTAACAACACCGCAGATACTGACATCTCCACCAGTTGGAACTGCGGCAGCGCCTCGTCCACTGGCTGGTGGCTGCGGTACACCATGGCGGAGGCGCATATAATCAACAGCTTCGGATTTGTGCCGTATGGTGACCGAGTACATGATGTAAGCACTCGACTCACCTTGCACGCAAGCGCTGCAAAAGCTCATAGTCACCCTGCACGCGAGCGCTGCGCAAGCTCATACCCACCCCGCAGTTGAGCGTTGCACAAGCTCATACCCGCCCACCCCGCACTCGGGCGCTTCACAAGC